>JAYESA010000066.1:195000-215000 GCA_036927795.1 Iris macrosiphon | reverse complement strand
AAAAAAGAAGGAATAAAAAAAAGAAGGAAGAAAAATGGAAGGGGAACTTACTTTGGAAGAGGAAGGAAGAAGAAAGAAGAAGTGGAGAAGAAGAAGAAGAAGAAGTGAAGAAGAAGTAGAATGTGAAGAGAGGGGGGGCTGCTGCTGTGTTCTCATGGAATGGGGGGGTAGGTAGGGGCCGACCACTAGAAATAAAGGGGGTTTACAAGTACATAGGTCCAAAATGCCCTCCCGCAACTCGGTTTTGGGTTTCAGGTTCCAAAAGCACTCAAACTAACTCCAAATCTCTTCCACTAACCCACTAAAAATATAATAAATAATTCTAAGCCCCAAAATAATCCTCACAAGGGTGTTGGTCGGGTCGGACATGGGTCCACTAGGGTCTGACATGGGTCCAGGCTAGCCAAAACCCTAAAACAATCATTAAAAAATAATATAATCACTAAATAAATATAAATATAATTAATTAAATACAATACATAATTTACCAAATAAAAAAAAACCTATTTTCTAGAATCGGGTAGTGACAACACCAGCCGCCAAACAAAGGCTCAGTCCGAGGGACAGTTCTGCTGGAGAGGTCAGTTACAGCTGGAAAGCGCCTCAACAACCAATGATCGAAGAGGGAGACACACTGAGCTCCCGGCACGGTCGCGTTCACTTCCAGCGCCTAGACAAGTTATTGTCACAGGCGCCTGTGACACGGTCCTTTTATCGAGATATCTTCCAAAGACGCCCTCCATTTGTCAGCCGTGGGGAACTACTCCCTTTATGTCTGAGGGTCAATAGAAGGAGCGCCTGAATCTTTCTTTTGAGCAAGAGGATGTACGCATCTGATGATTTGCCATATTTGCTGTAAGAAAGTCTGAATATGTGCAGCTTTAACATGTCTGAATAACTTTATGCCAACTCAGATAAAAGAGTATCTGATCTCGTCTCGTCTTTTACGCGTAACTGAAGACGCGTAGAAGGTTGCTTAGCATTAAGTTATCTTTGAAGCTCCAAACTGTCATGCTGTTTTGGACGATGAGTCGCGTAAAATTCTGAACTGTTACTTCTCTGATACGAAGAATTATTGTTCAGACCATCATCTTCAAGAATGGTTTCTCGAAAATCCCTTAAAATAGGGCAAGAAATGTTTGTCAAACATGTCATACTTAAACTTTTGTAAAAAATTTCAGCTGACTTCGGATGAACTTCCAATCGACCCAAGAAGAAGAGTCATCTTTAATGCTAAACTCTGTATATTTTGGGCACTTGGAGTGTTTTGTAGCCAAAAAGGAGCATTTTTTGCGTAAACCCTTGTAATTGGCCATCTGTATCGAGCGTAGAATCGTAGATTTGTAGTCTCTTGAGCGTAAAAAGCTTTCGAGCGTGAAATCATAGATTTGTAGCCTCTGAGCGTAAAATCGTAGGTTTGTAGCCTCTCGAGTGTAAAAGCTCCTGAGCGTAAAAGCATCTGAGCGTAAAACCATAGATTTATAGCCTTTGAGCATAAAATTATAGATTTGTAGCATCTGAGCGTAAAAACTCCTGAGCATAAAATCATAGATCTGCTCTGCGCATAAAATCTGGATCCACTGACTGTCCGTCTTCTTTTTTCAAATGATAGGCTGACGTGGTCCCAAATCATAACCGAATATTAAATATCGGATTTGGTTAGGGATTCGAAGAGTTATCCGAACTCTATAAATAGCCCAAGGTCCTGAGAGAGAAAACTTTTATCTGTCTTCACAAAATCCTTGCTTTTCAAGAACCTTCTTCTTCGTCTCTTTCTTGAGAACTCAGATTCGCCATGGCACCTAAACAGGCTTCCACAGCTAAGGGAAAGAAGGTCTCTTCCTCTTCTCGCTCTTCTGCTCAAGCACGAGCAACTCCCATTAGGCTGAACGAGCCCCGACCCGAGCGAAGCGCTCCGTCATCGAGCTGTGCTCCGGACGTCACAGGTAGAGATTGTAAGAAGAAAACCCTCCGCACACGTTGTACGTGTATGCGAACCAATATGCCCATATTTCTAATGTGTCAGCGTAAAACCATATTTTCACAGTCTGGCATAAAAAGCTCAAACTGTCAAAATTTGGCGTATACTACAAACTTTGAGTTTTACGCGCTGGACGTAAATTCCGGCATATAAACTCAAATTTTGGCAGTCTGGCATAAAAACTCAGACTGTTAGATTTTTGCGTATACTGCCAACCGTGAATTTTATGACTCAGAAATAGGTTCCAGCGTAATAGCTCAAGTTTTTACAGTCTTGGCGTAAAAGCTCAGACTGATAATCTTTGGCGTAAACTGTAAGAGTGTAGCGTCTCGTGTAGAAACTGACTTGTTCTCTTGTATTTTGTAGTGGACTTACAGATCCCTCTTTTGGCTGAGGTGATGGGCTCTGCTGTCGGGATGCTGAACTCAAACTATTTGGAGGACTTATCCCATGTGACATTCCCCATTTCTGGAGCCAATTATCCTGAAGAAAGGGGAACCCTGATCTCGTCCCAAGGAGAACGCATGCTGCTGAGTATGATCATTGGGGAGCCCCTGACATACATAGATGGGATGGAGTATAGGAAATCGAGTTTTTTATTCGGGGATATTATCGACAAACAATCCCAGACCAAGCCCAAGAAGGAGAATTGGGTGTTTACTGCTGAGGGTACGGTGATGTATCTGCCCAGGATGCCCAGGGATTATCCTATCTCGGTATTCTTCCATGCCACACATCCTAGGAAGATGATGTGGACTTTGACTCCCGATCTTTATGGCGGACCGGGGAAGATCTTATACAACAAGGGATACAACCGGGGGGCCTATATGAGTCATCATACGGGCCCTGTTATGCCCTTTAGGGGATTGCTGTCGGGTAGTGTCCCGAGTGAGGACATTTTGCTGATCCAGCCGGTTCAGATATCGACCTTCTGCAATGACTTCATGGGGCAGGGAGGAATGTACCCCATGGTCAACCTTCGAACCAGTGGATGGCTTAGCTCGGGGAATCTTCGATGGGCCAGTTTGACTGCCTGGGCCCTGAAGCACTTCCAGGTGAAGCTGGAAAATATTGGCTTGTTCGCGGCTGTGAGTGCCACAAGTGTTGGGATGCCTATCAACCCTAACTTGTTCTTAGCGTTGATGGAGCGATACAATTCGCTCACTGGGACTTTTGCCACTCCGCTGGGTGAGTTGGGCTTAGCCCTTCATGAGATGGCAGAGATTTCAAGGCTGCCAATGGGGGACGCTCCTTATGAGGAGTATGTTCCCACAAACAGGGAGTTGAGGGATACAAACCCTCGGACAATGGCTGTGTATCAAGAGCTGATGAGCCACTATCTTGCCTGCACCACTTTCTACAAGGAACCCTCTGATTTGGCTCACATCAGCAAGTGGGCAACCTACCTCTTCTTCCACCAGGCCAGAAATGCTAAGCCGGATAAGGTGGTAGATAGCCTAGATAAGCCCTTGAACCTCCTGAGTATGCTCAGTGCTAACACGGTCGATGACCTTATTGAAGACACAGGGGCTTCAGATTGTATTCTCGATGAGGAGATAGGGGGTTACCCTACGGGCATAAAAACCTTCAGCTATATGAGGCATTGTCGCAAGCCTCTGTCAAGGGAAGCTCAATTGGCTGTCTTTCTCTCCGTCTGGCTACGCCGATGGGTAGTGTCGGGCATCGTGTCTGCGGATCGCATCTATCGCAACACCTTATGGCCTACAGTGCATTTGGTATTCGAAGCAAGACTCGGCCTGCTTTCTGCTATGGTATGTAGAATACAAGCAGACCTGAGGGCCCTTACTGATGGGCTGCTAGCTGATGAGACGCAGAGTGAAAGCTTTCCCAGGATGGAATTACCATTCCTATACCTGATGGAATGGTTAATCCTTCACAACACCAGGGTGATATTTTCCGATTTTGCCAGCGGTTCAGGAAATAACTTCTTGTTGAATTATAAGAATTCCTCTTGGAACGTGGCGACCGTCATAGATTGCCGACGGGCGTTAAATATTGCCCACAGCTGGAAGCTCTTCTGTACCGTCTCCCCCATACATATCAATCAACAGGGGACAAAACTTAAGGATGAAGGTCGAGGGAGGACCATTCTTTCTAGTGAAGCCTTCTACTGGTTGGTCTGCATTAGACCTTCCCACTTACTGTACAGAAGTGAGGATCATTACTTCTTGGAGCCTTATCTGCCCAATCGGTTCGCCAGGCAGTTTGGGTATGAACAATTGCATATGGGGAAAGCCATTACCAGCTTCAAGTCGAAAGGTGGACTTATTGATAGAGACAAAGGATGGCGGTACTTCATCACGGGCTATACTGGTGTAACTTTTGCTGTGCCCGTGACTTCTCTCTCCATGGAGTTGCGCATCCTTCACTCGTACACGCAGTTCTATGCGTCCATCAATACCTTCCATCGTAATTTTGATGTGCATGAAAGTTTTAGGATGCCCTTCCATAGGTCCACTGGAAGGGAGGATATTCTGTCTGTTTCCTTGGATGAGAATGAAGACACCACCAGGGCAGACGAATTTTTGTTAATAATACCGAGAGGCGTAATAGCTCCGCCAGCATAGCCTCTCGTTATCCCCAATAAACGGAAGGCTTCCACTCTGAAAGAACCTTTCCCTCGTAAGAAGAAGGTTGCCAGAGGTCCGAAAAAGGCTTCCATCAGGAGAGCTTCTAGAAGTGAGCCTGTCGTTTTTCCTGTTGGGGATGATTCTTTGATCAGAAGTCCTTCACCTTTTAGAGAGGGAACCTCCATAGTTCCGACCGGCAGTGCCGGAGATTATTTGCTCGAGATCGCTGCTGCTACTACTGCTTCTGGTAGTGCTACGAGATCGCCTTTGAGGCTGAGCATATTAAGGATACCTTTATCCAGACAAATAATGTGAGTAATCCCTACTTCGTCTGTAAGTATTTCCAGCGAGATTCCACCCGATGAGCCTCGAGTGGATCTTGGTGACGACTGGGAAGACTATCCTCCAACGTCAGTTGGTGCACCCTCTTCTCCAGGTATGATATCTCGCTTAGCATCATTAATAAATGATTTAGCTGTACAGGCTGCGGACGTAACATACATACCATCGGCCATGGATAAATATTATTTTTATGCCTCTTTTAGGAAAATTAACATCAAGTTTATATTAACTTTCTCGTCTTCTTTTCAGGTGAAGACATCTCAGGGGAGGGCAGAGTTGACGCAACCTTTGACCTTGGCACGGATCCTGCCGATGAAACGGCAGCATTTGATATCGAACAGGCATACTTTAAAGCTGCCGATCCTTCGTCCGTAATATTTTCGGGTGTCGTCTCGCCAACAGCAGTTCAGGTATCATTGGAGGAGGATGAGCCCATCATCGCGGCTGTACCTTATTCGTTGAGTACGCCAGCAACTTCAACCATTGTTGGTGTTCATTCTTTTGTAGCGCCATCTGTAGAGGCAACGACCGTGGCAACATCCTCCGTGGTCATTCCTGGAAGGAGATTTTTCAGTATCGCAGCCACTCCTAGCGTGCATCCGGTCTTCGATATACTGATTGAACAGTATACCAGCCTATTCTACCGCAGTTTGAAGGAGTTGATATCCATGGTGCTGGAGAAGAACCTGAGCTTTGATAATCTACTGACGTCCTTCCAGCTTACGATAGTGCCAATCAGAAATTTTAACGACGCTGGAAGACCTGATGCGCTGGAGCAAATAGTTAATGGTTTAGAACAACCCATTAACGAATATTTGCAACTCTCTCGAGGCAACGTCGATGATATAATTCAGGCCGAGTATGACTCCTTGACTGCGAAGCTTGCTGAACAGATGGAATGCTTAAACAAATCCATCCAGGCACAACAGAGGAAGATGGATGAAGAGCAGGCCGTCTTGGAGGAGGTTATTCCTCATCTAACGAAGTACGAGGCCGAACATGAGAGAAATAAAGCGAGGGTCCACAAATTGGAATATAAACTCGCTCAGGCAAAGAAGTGGGCTCTCCAGTCATCGGTAGCTCGAGATATATTGAAGGGCCGAATGGATACAGCTCAGCAGAACTTGGCACGTGCGGGCGACATCCGTGCCGATTTTGTTCATGTTCGGTCCGAACTATCCCTCCTGAGCGATGATGAGGCACGACTGGAGCAGGCTCGCTCTAACATCTTGGATTCCATGAATGAAAGGATGGTCGCTTTGGTGCAGCAGATTCGTGATTTGACTGCTCCTCCCCAATGATGTACTCATTGCTTCTTTTTGTAACTTGCTCTTTCCGAAGATAATAAAGAGACTTTATCTGACTTTGTGGACCCATCATTTTTTAATATAAATGATAGGCTAGGATGAAAGTAATATCAGAGGTAATATGGACGTGATATACTTTCGGTAAGCTTCAGTTGGATATATCTATTCAGAGGTTATATGGACATGATAGAATATGATCCAACTAAATTTGTATACAAAATACTATCAGAGATAATATGAATGTGATAGGTTTTGAAGTTCCAAATTAGTTAAACATATCTATTAAGAGGTCATAATAACATGATAGAATATGGTCCAACTAGTCTTTGTACGTAGTATCGTCAAAATGAGATCTTCACCATACTCCGTTTAAACAAGGAAGATTAAGCATAGTACTTCTTCAGGAATTTGCCGTTGATAGAAGCCATTACCAATTTCTATTAGGCTTGGCTAAGATGAAAGCGCCATTTGAAATCATATAAGGGCCTTCGAATTTTTTTATAATTGCTTGTGTGCACTTCGGATATTGTACTAGAGGTAGTATGGACGTAGTACAATACCGTATTTGTTGAGGACATCCCACTGGGGGATCTTTGGTGGACCTATTATTTGTTGCGCATGTTTGAGTGCAAATAATAAGTTCAAAATAAGCTACTGGCTAGTAAAGACATCCTGCTAGGGAATTTTTATGGACCCACTACTTTTTGTGCACGTTTGTGCAAGTAATAGGTTTGAGACAAGATGCTTGTAAAATATGACTCTGTGGGGATGAGCAGAGACTGACTCTTTCTTCACTGGAGGAAAAATGAGGACAGTTCAAAGGTAATAGGGATACGAACATTTCTTTTTATTGGACCTATTACTTCTTGCGCACCAGAGTACAAGTAATAAGCTTAAGACAAGCCCTGCCAGAGGTAATATAGACATGGCAGTTTTTTGTGGACTTAATACCACTGGCGTACTTAGGGTTTAAGTACGGGTGCTAAGTTGAGATGACAACCGATATCAGAGATAATATAGACATGATAATCGATAGCCAAAAACTCAAAAAGTTTGCTCAGAGGTAATATGAATATGCCAAACTTTTGAGTTGTGACTCCACTGGGGATGGAGGTATATATCTGCTCAGAGGTAGTATGGACATGGCAGACTTAGCTGGAGAAAATTATGATAGCAGTTCAGAGGTAATATGGACATGAACTAACATCGAAAAAATTTCTTGAGAATGTGGTCTATCTGTAAACCCCCTCGATTTATTCTATAGATAGTTAGAGTAGATTTGGAAAAAATTTGGTAGCAGATGTCGAGGTTTAGAGTGGAGATAGTTTATCTGGCATTTAATTCCATTAATTAAAATCCTTGGCGCGCCCTATCATTGCCTGATTATTCGGAGCCCAATATCAGCCCATAAATTTCATCGGACTATTGTACTTTCGTCTCGACTCGCCAAATTAGGCACTGGACTTTTTCGTCTTTTAAAATTTGTTTTTGTGTGCTCTAAATTAATTGTGCAACATTCCGAAAATCGTAATCCATATTTAATTCTGTGTCGGACACCTGTGTCGTTACCCTAAATTTTGAGATACCAACTTAACCCGTTGAGCCGGACCAACTAAAGGGTCCATGACTGACTCCAAGCCCCCACTATTTTTGGCCTTTGCGTATTTTCCGGATTTTGACCCCAAGTGCCCCTATTTAATTTAAATTCGTGGGACACTTTATTTCTATTTAAATTAGGGATACCAACTTTGTAAATCCTATTTTTAATCCTAAATTAATCCCAGCCGAAGTGGCGATGTAGCAACCTTTTTACGCCAAAGCAGTCTGGAAATACTGCATTACGCGGGTTGTTCTGGAGCTATAGTTTACGCTGAATAGCGTTGAAGCTCTGTTATACGCCAATAGCTCTGAAGTCATATTTTACGCCACCCAATGCTGGAGCTCTATTTTATGCGGGCTTCCTGTATTTTGAAGGTTTTACGCGTATAATTCCCCAGCGTATTTTTCATGCTTCTACAGCTATAATTCATATAAGGTCAGGCTAACCATCCGAATAGCTGTGATGCGAGCAATAGTCAGGCTAATCATATGTAATAGGCTATGAGGCATGTAATGGTCAGGCTGTACCGACGTGAGGTGCGGGTGAACTATGATTCATGTTGAGTTGGGTATGATCACATAATCTACTAATATTTCCCTATTTCCCCAGCTAGCACGAAGGATCCCAAACATGACTCCTCGTGACAGGTCTTGATGATACTAACTCGTGTATACAACAGTATCAGAATTATATACACTATACAACTAGAATCATAGAGATGATCAACATAATAAAAATTGTCAGATAATGTACTCGCCTATGGTCCTCTGCTGGAAATACCAATATCCTGTTTTTGGGGTCTCGTCTGAATAATCCAACAGTCCTATAGACATCAATTAATAACAATATTGTATCAGTCGATACACTAACATACACACTATCATAAATACCATGAACTCAGAGACTATGCTAGGGGTGCTACTTGTCTAACAGGGTCAAGTGTACGTCTAGTTGCACGGGTGTCATGTCTGTAATTGCTATGCATAACAGACAGTCAAAATAATACGGATCTTGCCAGTACGTCAGTATACATAAGACAGTCTGCTAACAATTCACAGGGTCACAGGTCAATGTAACTAAAGGATATCCATAATTAACACTAGGGTCTCCTAGTACATCTATAAATATACATAGTCTTAACCAGCATATAACATTAATTACTTACAATTTTTATATATACCAATTAAATACATATACAATATATATATATATATATATATATATATATATATATATATATATATATATATATATATATATATATATATATATATATATATATATATATATATATATATATATATATATATATATATACCAATAAATAATATACATATACCAAATGTATACTAATTGAATATATATATACTATATATATATATATATATATATATATATATATATATATATATATATATATATATATATATATATATATATATATATATATATATATACTAATTATATACATATTAAACATATACTAATGGAATACATATAATATACATACCAAATATATACATATACCTATTTGAATACATATACTATATATATATATATATATATATATATATATATATATGTATATATATATATATATATATATATATATATATATATATATATATATATATATATGTATATGTATATACCAAATACATACACCCATATACCAATTATATACTAATGAACAATACACGTATACGCGTACGAGTACGTGTACGCAACAAGAAAAATATCTTGAACCTGTGCACGCGGGAACGAGGTGTTCGACGAGTCATCGAGGAGAATGAACTGCTGCTACTGTTCAGGCGGAGGGAGTCGCGTCATCAAGGAGAATGGTGCTCGGTTCAGTCATAGACAGTGGCTTCTCCGGCGAGTCCTGGCCATGACGAGGGTGGCCGGGGTGTTCTCAGGCACTGGGTGGTTCGGTTTAGAAGAGCGGGTCGACTCCGGCGTGTTTGGCGGGATGACAGCATCGGGTGCAGCGGCTTTGCCGGCGATCAGCGGCTCGGGGTGCATCGGGTCAGTGGCTTCAGGCGAGCGACGGGTGGTATCGTTCGGCGTGGTGAAGGAGAGGCAGGGTGGAGTGCTGGGTTCACAGCGGGTTAACTCCGGTGAGGGGGTTCGACGAGGATATATAAGGAGGAAGGGTGGCCAGACTTGGGGTCTCCGGTGAGGGGTCTGCTCCGGTCGTGATCCGGTCGAGGGGTTGATGGGAAGAGGATGATGGAAAGGAGTCGGCTGTAGCTATTAGGTTGAAAGAATTAAAAAAAGGAAAAAAATAAAGGAAAAAAATATTTATATATGTATAGTATTGGGTTGACCTAGAAATTGGCTTGGTCAAACCCTTGGAAAAAGGGCTTCTCATGAAGATATTTCAAGGGCTAGGATTACATAGATTCAAAATGGATGGCTAGGATTGCATTGGTTAAAAATAATGGAGGGCTATGGTTTGATGAGGTTTGGTGTTTGAGTGTAACACACTCCAAAATTTATAGAAAAATTCACATGAAGAAGAAATGGGTTTCTTCATGTATTGTGTCCAATGGGGTGGACACCTTAATACACTTTTGCATAAAAGTGTCCAACAATTGGAAAATTGTACAAAGTTGGATTTTTGGTTTAATTTAATTAAAATGAATATAATTGGTGTTCTAAAATTAATTAGAAGTACATAGGGCTCAAATTAACATAGGGCTCAAATTAAGTGGGACACAACTGCCATAAATAAAGAAGACTCAGAATTGAGTATTATCATAATTTGGGTTATACAGAATGGGTCAAGATTGTGTCTCCAATTTTGATTGGAACGTACAAAGATACAAAGTTGGATTTATTTAGAATTAAAAATAAATATCTGTGACGAATATTGTGTGACTAAAATAAAGCACAAGAAAGCATATTTATAAGTTACACAAGGGTTTGAATGGTAGGCTGGAACGTCTAGGACAAGGTTGTAAAATTCGTTGGAAGGCAAAAGCTAGGGTAGCGCTCCAAATATCGAAGCAACGGTAAGGCGTAACAACTAAATAAAATCATGGTAATTAATTATAATCCTCAATATTTACTCCCGAATAATACAAATTAAAATTATAGCCCTATAATCTGGTCAGAGGTTCAACTAGTGGGCTTCTAGGTCTAGTCTACTAACTCAAACATTAATGAACACTATACAATAATATATATAAATACACATATCATGCAATTATTTAAATTAAATACACACAATACTTATAATATATAAAAAGACAAAAATATTCCTATTCTGGAATGTGGTAGTGACAGCTGCTGCTACTGCTGCTGCTGCTACTGCTAACTGATGCTGCTGCTACTGCTACTGCTGCTATTAATTGCTGCTGCTTCTCTCTCCCTCTTTCTTATCTCACTCTCTCATCCTCTCTTCCCTTCTCACTCACTCACTCACTCACTCAACACACACACACACACACACACACACACACACACACACACACATATATATATATATATATATATATATCAATCCTCACACTCTCATACATACACTCACACACTAACCTACACACACACACACACACACACACACACACACACACACACATATATATATATATATATATGTATGTATATACACACATTATATACAAACACACACACAACCACACACCAATGCACACACTCACCCATATACATATAAATACATACATACATACATATATATATATATATATAAACTCAAAAACCCTAATACACAATCCCCAAGGCTAAATCAACCAGCGCACAAGCCCGAAACCTAGAAACCAAGTCGAAATGGTCATTTGGTCATTTCGACGAACACTTGGTGTGCGGCTTGCGATACCTCACGAAACGCACGCCAAACCAAATCAAAATTGACCCAAAATTTATCCACAGTTTTAATCGATGTTTAGAATCTCACAAAAATGCTAACTCTTCGATTTTAGGTCCATGGCAAAATTTCATATGTGTGTGTAACCCATGTCGAAGAAAAAACCCCCAAATCGCCCGAAACGCTCAAAACTCCGCGATACGACCTCACGTGTCTTAACGAAGATACGAACCTGCCCTCAAGATACCCAATCATGTCTACCTAGGTCCGTCTAACCTAGGACAACATCCAAAATAGGCCAATCTTGGATTTTACCTAAAATTGACACAAAATTCCATGTCAAAGTCTCCAAACCTATCCAAACAAGTTCTAACTTCCTCCTATGGATAGCCCTAAGGTCTAGGAAGATTCTAAACTACTAATTACACTATATTAGAGTAATTACTAAGAGGAAAGTTAGGATTTATCTCTTGGAAGCTGAAATCCCAAGGCCAAAGTCTCCTAAAATCCTAAAATTTACCACAATAAGCCTCTAAATCAAGCTTCTACACAAAATCTAGGCTCTATACACCTAGGTTAGAAAGAATGGATGTAAATCCCCATATTTTTTAGGATTTTAAAAACAAAATTTTGGAATTTTTCTGTAATTTTTACTAATTAAAATCAATATTTTCTAGTATTAAATAATTTTAAATGATTTTATTAAATATTATAATATTATGAAAATAATATTTTTGGATGTAAAATAAAATATTAGAATTAGTGCAATTTTTTTGGAATTTATTGGACCCCGAAACTATTTTTTAAAGACCTAAAATTTAATATTTTAAATAAACTAAAATAAATCGGATTGAACCAACCGGTTCAACCCTGAACCAAACCGAACCCTGACTCAGACCTGAACCCTAATTTAAACCCTAACGGGTCAGATTCTTACCCGACCCGCCTATCTGAAACCCGTACCTGAACCCATTACCTATCGGATCGGGTCGGATCCGAATCCATCGCCCGACCTGACCCGAATCCGCCTACCCGTAGCTACAGTACCAATCCCTAATCCGCTGTTCGTTCGCCTTCCCCTGCCGTTTCCCCCTCCACCACCAGCGGTTATGTCTCCCCCGCTCTCGTGCCTCTCCACCTCCCCACCTGCCGGCCTCCCGTCTCCCCTCCCAAACGGCCGATGACCCAACCCTATAAAACCCCCGTAGCCCACAGCCACCTCCGCCAACACCGCACCCCGACACCACCACTCCACCGATCTCCGCCATCGTCTCCCTCCACTCTCCTCCGGTCACCCAGCGCTGCCACCACTGCCTCCATCACACCAAGACGCCTCCGCCTCCTTCCTCCTCCTGACGAGAACCCCGGCCATCCTATCTCCCATTACCATCATCCTCTCAGCCACCCGCCGAGTTTCCCCCGGCGCCTCCTCCAGCAGCCACCTCGATGAACCCCACAGCCGGCAACCTCGACCCAAGCTCCTTCGGCGATCTCCACCGCTGCCAGCGACGACCAGCAGCTGCAGTAGCGCCGTGCCTCGCCGCCAACCGGCCGTCGTGCCACTGCGTGGACGCGTAGAACAGTTGTTACCGGCATCCTGTTCTGTTGAGTGTATCTCTCTCCTCGTCGCCTCATTTTTTATTTTGTCTGCTGTGACATATTTCCTGCGTGACCCTCTCAAAACTCATGCCATCGGTTCGGCGTGTCGAGTCCTATGTCGGTCGCAAACTGCGACGCAAAATTAGAAAAATTTACCCTATTTCTGAAAATTCAGAAACCTGGCCCGAACTCTCCGGTTCACGACCATTTTGCGTGCAACCTGTTAATTATTTCTAAAATTCACCTAAATAGTTATTTAGACTGTATAACCTAATTTTAAAATCCTGTATTAGTGTAATTTGTGGTGTTATAATTTGCATGTTATTTGAGGGTGAAATTGGCCAAAAACTTGGTCTTTATAAAATTCTGATTTTTCCGAAACTAGGTGCGCCCCACTAAATGAGGCGACTTGGTCATGTGTAAACTTCACCGAAAGGTGCGCACCATCAATACGGACGTGTGTGATTTTGCAAAGTTGATTTGGATGTGCGTGCACACCGAAATTAATGCGTATCCGTCGACAACGCTCCATATCAGCCATGTTCTGAAACTTATTGTAACTTCATGTACGCTTGTTGTATCAAAACAAAACTTATGCTATCGGACTCATAGCGATATGCTGGTCCTATGACCCAAGTTCTATTCTGAGAACGTTGACAAAATCCCGTATCGTGGGTCCCACGGCTCCACTTGACGGACAATTTTATGATCGGTTCATCAAAATCCAGTTCTGGACATTATATTGTGTTTGTATCATTATTTTGAACTTGTAGACACTAAATTTGACAAATTTGAAGAACATTGTCTCTGGCACATTTTTCGGTGTGAAGCGGGCCATATGTGGACCCCGCTTTGACCAGAAACTGTCACTTTTGCCCCTGTGTCCAAATTAGACTTATGGACAGGCAATTCTAGCTATTTGATATCTTCTGAACCTGATGATAATATTTATTTCAGCAACCGGAGGAGTACCTGCAAATTTTGCTGATACCGGAGTAGCAATTGGAATCCAAACCCCAAGCAAGTATACCTTGCCAATACTTGCAGTAATTTGTTTCATATTCTCTTGATCTATTCCTGTGATATAATTTTTCAACCTAGGAGTAATATTACTTAACGTCTGAATAATATTCGGGTGTCAACGTTGTACGCAGAATTGTGTAACGTCACCTAGACATGGATATCGAGACACTATATATTTTAGTAATTGCATTATCAAGTACGTTATACCATAGGACACTTGACACTGTTCATGAGACATAATCTTTCTGAGATATTCATGGTGATTCTGTATAGGATACAGATTTCGTGACATATACTTTATACACATGCTTAGATATCATTATGACTTGCTGCATTAGATATGATCTTGCGTGTCATGGACATGAGACGTTTGATTACATTGGGTGGGAAGAGACACACAGGCTATAGGTTGATTTATATATATATTTATTATTATGAGGCCTCAGACTCTACATCAGATCTAGGCACTCTATTAGTGATATTACTGCTACCGGCTCCTCGACACTGAGCTTGTAGTAGTCTCAGCCTGGGTTCTAGTGATGCTCTCAACTTGCATATCACTTAGCTGGTTATATAGTTTACCCTATTGATTCATTTATTATTGCACTGCATTTATTTGGCTTGAGTTATTCTTGTACCTTGTTATGTTCCCTGAGGACCTGGATCCGGATTATGTCCCCAGGTATAGCAGAGGAGTTCTATCCCGAGGTATATGGAGCAGGAGCAGGAGCAGACACCAGAGCTAAATCGATCCCCGAGGACGAGGTGATAACAGAAGATTTTTCCTGAGTATTTGCTTAATCTATACTCAGTATATGTTATTGTTAGACTCTTTCATTTCTGGTCCGTTGAACCATTGTATCAAACTCATTATCGGGTTGTTCCCCGAGTTATATTTTATTGAGACTTGATATTGCTCTATATTTCTGATATTGATTGTATTTATTCCTGTGGATGAGATTAGTAGCATAGACCCTTATTGTTGTATTACAGCTTAAGTATACCATGATGGGTCCATTAAATTGGATTTGCCTATTGGTGTGTACTGCTGGCCATTGCCACGTGTCTAGCTCCTCGATATTTTGGGACTGGGGCATGATAATGGAAGATTAGGGTTTGCATTAATGAGAGAAGTAAATAAAAGAAGAGAGAGAAGATGAAGATACTTACTTGAAAATGGAAGAAATAAAGGAAGGAAGTAAGGAAAGAGAATGGAGAGTAGAAAAATGAAGAAGAAGAAGAAGAAAATGGAAAGGAATGGGGGGGCATGTAGGAAAATATAGGGTTAGGGTTTGAGCCTAACACAAAGACCACAATACCCTCAACTTAAGTCTTCCAAACTAGGGTTTTAGGTTTAGGGTTTCTTAAACCAATCTAACTAATCCAAAACAACCCAGCTAGATAATTTAAAAAAAATAAAATAACTATTCTACACCAATAAATAAGTCTGACAAGGGTCTAACAAGGTCCAATAGGGTCTGACACTGGTCCAAACTAGCCAAAATTCTAAAACAACCAATAAAAATAAATACATCCAACTAATTAAATATAAATACAAATATTTATGATTAATACACAATTTACCAAATTAAAATAAAAAAAAATCGTATTTTCTAGAATTGGATAGTGACATGCCTTACTAATTATGCATTATGCTCCAAGTGACAACAACTTTTCTCCAAACGCACGATAGCGTTGGAGATGCTCTTATGGAGTAATGTGGCGTTTGGTTCATGTTTTTGAGGCTAGAAAATGAGTTTTAGATTCTTTACCCTTGTTTGGTATGTCTAAGATTGAAAATTAGGAGAGAATATGAGGGGATTTATATTTTCATTGTTGTGGGAAAGGCCCGATTTGGAATAGTTTTGCTTTTCTAGAAATGTGTTTGAATATTTTGTTTGGACACTAACACCCTCAACTTCTATCCTAAATAAGTAAATTTATGTAATAGAAGTACGAAAGAATATTTATGAAAAACTAAATAAAATAATTATTTTTTATTTTTCTAACCTAACCTAACCAAATTTGGGTATATGAATGTTGAATTCCTTTTCACATGAAAAATAAATAAGTATATAAATGTTGAATTTCTTTTCCCATAAAAAAAGAATAAAAATAAATTTCTAGAAATAAAAAATCTTTATCCAAACGGTTTAGGGCTCATCGGTTACTGCTGAATGTAATAAATATTTAATCAAGAATATCGGACTGATACGTAATGACCGGCTATAGCCGGTCACTGTCCCGAACCGGCAAAATAATGTGTGTTCTTTCTATAAATGTAGTCTTTTATATTTCATTGATTGATAGACTAGTGCTAGTAAAGAAGAAGATGCTGCTGCTGCTCTCCTTCTTCCTCCACTAAAGCTCTCTCGCGCGCGTCTTCTTGATTTCGCTTCGAACAAATTTAGACGATCGATGTTGTTCGATCTCAACTCGACGGCGGCGGCGGGGAAGGTGGTGGTGCAGCTGGAGGATTCCGGCTCCTCGAGCTCCTCTTCGGTGCTCAATGCGTGCGGCGACGAGGACTCGTGTTTCGACCGCAGCGGCTTCCGGTTCGGGATCCTCAAGGATGGAGGGGAGGAGGAGGAGGAGGAGGTCGTGGAGGAGACCACGCCGGCGCCGGCCGGAGGGTTCTTGACGAGGCAGCTCTTTCCCGTGTCCGACACGAAGGCGGACGAGGCTTCGTCGTCGTCGCATTTCGCCGATCTCGGGTTCCGGCCGCTGCAGCAGCCGCCGCAGGCTCAGCCGCCGAAGAAGAGCCGGCGGGGCCCGCGGTCGCGGAGCTCTCAGTACCGAGGGGTTACGTTCTACAGGAGGACAGGCAGATGGGAGTCCCATATTTGGTAATTATATTTTGAAGAAATGAAGTATTATTATTATTATTATTATTATTATTATTATTATTATTATTTTGGCTGTAATATAATTTTGGTTGGTTTCAGGGATTGTGGGAAGCAGGTGTATCTAGGTGGTTTCGACACGGCTCATGCTGCGGCGAGGTCGGTGATCATCGCGGGATTGAGCGAGTGTCCATTTACTAGCTAGCTCTACTGATCTATTACAATTTCGTTTGCAGAGCTTACGATCGGGCGGCGATTAAGTTTCGAGGGGTGGAAGCTGATATCAATTTCAATCTCAGCGACTATGAAGATGATGATCTGAAGCAGGTGTTTGTTTGTTTCGGCAGAAGAACCTTTTTGGTTGATTGAATGGTGGAATATGCTCTCTTTTTTTTCCCAGAAATTTTCGTACATAGAATTAAACTATCTGAAATTGCTGTCAGAGAACAAAGTTTATAAATTTTGCAAAGAAAGAACAAAAACTCCATATTAACTAAAAAAAAATTGAATCAATGAATACGTCCGTCAGAAGGACGTATCAGTGCATAAAAATACCCTTCCGATGGATGGAATATGTTTTTTTTTAATCTTGTGTTTGTTTGTTTCAGATGAGGAATTTGAGCAAGGAGGAGTTTGTGCACATACTTCGTCGGCAGAGCACCGGGTTCTCGAGGGGGAGCTCCAAGTATAGAGGGGTCACGCTTCACAAGTGCGGCCGCTGGGAGGCTCGGATGGGGCAGCTCCTTGGCAAGAAGTATGAATCTCTCTCTATCTATCTTGCTCTTTGCATAAGCGTGATCCTCTTGGCAAGGGACACATGATCAGTTCTTGCAATGTCTTTTTGCTAGTTATTGTGCATGGATGGGATTGCTTAAATTTGTATTGATGATTAGAAATAGCAAAAATGATCTCATAATTGTGGTGCGGGAGGGGGAGAAGTGGAGGTTTTGGAAAACCCGGCTTTTACATGAGAACATGATGCTTGCATGCAGGTACATATATCTTGGGTTATTCGACACCGAAGTAGAAGCTGCAAGGTCCTCCATAAAAAACGAAGGACTTTTCTTAAGCATTGTGCTGGGTTTTTTTTTTTAAACTTGAAGGACGTATTCCGACCCGAGTTTCTATGCTTTTATTTTTTCTGGACTATAGGGCTTACGACAAGACAGCAATCAAATGCAATGGAAAGGAAGCTGTTACCAATTTTGAGGCAAATACTTACGAAGGACAGGTGCTGCCTGAGGTTGATAGCCAAGGTATTGTTTTTAGATGCTATGTTGATATTTAGACTAGAATTTCATTGGTTTTTGTATGTTTTTTTCTTCTGGCATCCACTAAATCTCAAATGTTCATGGTTTTTTGCAGTCATCGGTCATGATCTTGATCTCAATTTGAGGATTTCTCAACCTGATATCAGTACTCCAAAGAGGAGTAACAATCCGATGGCTGTCCAGTTCCATTTTGACTCTTTTCAAGCTTCTGATCCCAAGAAAGCCCGGGTAATTAGCCTTCTACCATAACTTTTGTAGGGAAACTCGATTGTATAGATATGTATCATATTGTTATGAACTTATGAAACTTGTTTCTTTACATTATCTGAATAAAAAAAGAAACTTTGTTGCAGTTTAATTGGACTTGTATTTTCTCTGTTCTTGTATCATCACCTCAAGCACTTTTACAAAAATGAGCTTATTCCAAAAGTTCTTTGTATTGTATCTTGTTCCTAAATCAATTTATTCAAAGGGGTTGTAACCAAGATTTTAATGTATGCTGTTGAAGCCTTTTTTTTCTTCCATCCATCTTGTAAATTGCTCTCTTCATTGATACAGATTGATAACCCTTCTATTACGAGTAGTCAGCCACATGGCTTGGCAGTGGTTCCTGAGCATCCTCAAGTATGGACTGCTCAGTGTCCGGGTTTCTTTCCAAGCAATGAGGTATCATTCTATAAATTGTGCTTACCTTGTTGCAATTTTCTTTGTCATACTAAAGTAAATGGTAGTTGTTAATTGTTTGTATAGTAAATCACTAACATTGATGTGATTAACAAATTAGATATAACCGAGAATGCTACAATTTCTTGTCGGCATCATGTGGCACCAATAATCTGGATTTGTCATACAACTGGAAATATCAGTTTTTCTTCTTAATTTTTGTGATATTTTAATCATTGTCAAACCAAAAGGAAATCACATATTCTTATTCTAGTTTGCATACTTCTAGGTGTCTCAAATAATGCTAGTTTTTAATTGGATGCCATCCACCAAATTAATCAGGTGTAATCATCATCAACTTGAGGATGAAAATTATAATTTCTGTCCATGTTCAAAATGCCTTTCTTTTTCTGTGTGGGTGCCAGGACACCCTGTCACTGTCTGCACAATTGCTATTATTATATTTGTTGCAAACTCTCTGTTGTTTTCTATTTATATGAATAACTTTGTGATTTAGCCGATATGGTAGGATGCTTTGTCATTGTTATGTGGAAAGAACCCTGTAAAATACCATCTCATAGTTCTCTGTGCAACTATATATCCTTTCTCTAATATGCATTTTCTAGTAATCGCCTGAACTATGAAATTTGGTTTCAGGTCTTGAGTTTTTAACTTGCAGTCAAGCCGAATAACAATCGTTCTTGGCATAACATCTGCATATATAGATTGATGGAATGCACAACTTACTCGCTAGAGAATGATATAATTTGTTCTCTAGAGAATGATAGCGAAAATAAGATAGCTCTGTACTATATGTTGAAATGAAGTATTGATTAATGAAATATGGTCCTTGGTCAAAGCCTACTTGCCTCCATCCTTCTATGTAAAAAGAAACAAAAAAAGAAAGATATGACCATCCAAGTTAAAGATCATTGTCTCTGAACATTCGGA
>JAYESA010000066.1:0-190000 GCA_036927795.1 Iris macrosiphon | reverse complement strand
TTTGATTTGTTGCTTGAGAGTCGTGCTTTCGTGCTTGTGGTTTGCTAATTCGATTGAGGATGGTGAGGGATGTAGACTATCGCTGCTCGCGATATCGAATGTTTCTCCTTGAAGTTTCGAGGACGAAACTTTTTCTTGGTGGGTAAGTATGTAGTGCCCCGCTCCACGTTGGCACTATGTACAAGAGATATCGATTTGCTGACTCAAAAAGGATATCTTCCTTAAGAGCTCCTTGTTGAAGCAGGAGATGACTAATCTAGGTGAGTGGGCAGAAACTTCATTCTCTAATTCTTGCACGCCTTAATAATGAATCTGAGTTTTTGAATTGCTTGTTTGCTTAATAAGATAAGTTTGCAAGAATGATCGAACGAGAACCTGCCTGCCTAAAGAGATAGAACCATTACCATG
Source organism: Iris macrosiphon (assembly GCA_036927795.1). Taxonomy (NCBI): domain Eukaryota; kingdom Viridiplantae; phylum Streptophyta; class Magnoliopsida; order Asparagales; family Iridaceae; genus Iris; species Iris macrosiphon. The sequence goes on along the minus strand of JAYESA010000066.1, from coordinate 189,592 downwards.
CTAAGTATAAGAAATGTTGCATGCTAGTTACGCTGACATAGCTATCGAATGAACCTTGCCAAGCTAGAGAAAGAAAGAGTAAAACTGCATGTTAACTTGAAGAGATAAATAGACTCGTGATATGCCTGCTTAAATCATAGATCGTTCATATATTTTCTTGTCATCGTGTATATAATTGCTTGTCTTGGATTCTAAAGCTTGATGGAATGTATGCTTGTTCTGTTATAAGAGTAAATGCTTGTCTTGTTTGTGCAGAGACTAGTAGCCCGCAATGATGTTCAGGTCCTACAGGATCTAGGGGGTGTGGCTATTAGTGTCACGCCCCAGTCCCAAAAATACGTAGGACTAGGACACGTAAGCATGCCAGCCGCATGGATATGGCAACTCCAATATATGGAAACCAAATCCATACGTACGCTGTATTATGAATATCAATCCATAAGTGGTATAATATATGTCACAAGTCACAGGATATAATCTAAATCTCATCCACCAAAATCATATAGAAATAAATAACCAGTATCTATGAAACTAGATCTCAATAAGAAGTACCTAAGGATGCTAGTTGGATGGAAACAAATCCACTACCAACTCAAATATAAGAGCAAATACTATATAAGTACAACACAATCAAACACAATATAAGTGTACCAGCTAGCAATTACGGCTCGAAGAGAAGACATCCTCGAAACATAGGTAACCATCCGAATCTGCGCTCCTGCGAATACTCAAGAACAAATACACCTGGCAGGGGACCAGGTCCTCAGAGGGACATAACAAGATACATAAACACATGCCAATAAAGTACTGAAATAAATATCCAATTGGTCGCCTAACCGTCTAAAGTGAATGCAGTTTAAGAACAACTTTCCCCACAAGTGAGCTATCTGGCTGAAAACTGGGATTTGGCATGGTTCTCTTTTGAAGATCCAGGGGCCCAAAGGCACGTCGTCTTTTGAACGGCGGAGGCCCGCTAATGTACATAATATATATATGGGTCATCACCACCCGTATCTCCAATGGAGAATCCGGGTGCACAGGAGAAGTGCAAAGGAGCTCAAATGCGGTACTTGTTGTTCTCCCCACCCCATGCTCTAAGCATGTCATGTCCATGACACGATAAACCTCTAATAACTGCCAAGTCTACTAGCATGCAAATTTTCTAACAGCAGTTATTCCTAACGCACGGCCCATACGTACAGGAGGCCAGACCTGTCACGCAGTCCGTGATCTCTATATGAGACTCACACTCGTGTAACAACTGTGTCACGGCCAATGAACCTAATGATGGTACATGATAATGGGATAGTCTCATGAACATAGTCAATGCAATACATAAATAAAAACATATCGCGACGATACCGTTACGCGCATTTTATATAACAGTTTAAAATATATGAACTAAAGACAGAAAATAAAGATGCATGCAACATATGGAATATAAATAACAGTACAATGGCAAGGTTTACTTGCCTGGCAAGGAAGCTGCAATGTACCAATAATCTGCTCCAAAAATCGCGCAGAACAAATCCAATATCCTATGTACACATAAATATAATACAATAGAATCATTAGTCTTTACACTAGCACATACACAACCACATTTACACTGGACTCAGGGGGTATACTAGGGGTAACACTAGTCATCTAACACGGTCAATTACGCGTTAAATTACGCGGGTGTCGCGTCTTCAAGTACTGTACGAAATCAGTCAGTCAACTGACAGGTGTCTATGCCAGTACGTTAATGTACGCAAGGCGGACAAATTCACAAGTTCTTAAGGTCAACATGGTCAAGGTAAGTATGGAATAGTCCACGGTGTCCTAGGGTCGTACAGTCTGAATATTTAGTCATGATTATCAATTAGCATTTACTTACATATATATTCATATAACTATATAATAATATAACCATCAATTTATTTTTATAACTATTTGAATACATATAGTAATTACGTACATAAATATATATACCAAACTGAATAATATTTGCGTACATGTAAATGTACGAACGCGCGTTGGGTTCTCCGACTCAGGGTCTGATGTAAACTAACCATGGTGGCTAAATACTAATGTCCTACTGGAACACTGTCAGAGAATGTACTCGCCTGGGGTCCAGCTGCTGGTATGAATCAGAGTCCAAGTCACAGTCCAAATAGCCTATGTATTACAAATTTATCACGTCAAAAGATAATTTATTTTAATTTATTTAACTCTGGAATAATTACTCTAAAATCCTATTTTAATCTTATTATTCTGATTTTTATGTTAATTCCTAAATTTTGTCCAAAGAAACTAAATTTTATCAACTCGAGACTCATGGCACGCAAATCGAGGCGATCTGTTGACCGAAAAGTCAACCGACACAAACTCAACTTTCATGCATGATTTCCTGTAGATTTCAGCGTCAAAAACATGCTGAAATTTATGGCTCATCCGAATTCAAATTCGTTTGGGAATTATGGCACATACAAATTTTGTATTGTGCACCGATGGTTAAATTCTAACCTAGAAGTTCTACAGAATTAACAGTATGTAAATACTTCAAATTAAATTCTGAGAAAAATATATGTCGATGATCTCGACATTAGCTTTCCGAAACTTTAAACGGTTCATGATTCTGATTCCTGGTTCTCCCGAAATCGCAAAAACATCGAAATACGTCTATTTTCAGACATGCTGTGCTCTACGAATTTTCCAGAATTTAATACTAATAATTTCGTAAAAAAAATTTATATAATCAGAAAGCTAACCTCAATATCTTTCTAACGCAGGAAACTAAGCCTCGTTTGGAGTCCGGAGCTATGCGCAATGGCTTCTGGAAGATGAAGGAACCCTAGATGACAATTCTCCAAAAATCGGCTGAAGAAAAACCCTAGAAATTAATATCTAAACTATTATATATATAGAGGAGAGAGAGAGTGCAGCCGCGGCTCACAGCGCGCCACATGGCAGCAATCCAGGGATGCCCACTCAGATCGGACAGTCAGGCACTGACGCGGCTCGGCTCAGCTGAGTCCGAGTCGAACTCTGACTCGGCTCGGCTCGAGGTAGGCTCGGCTCGCACTCACTCAGCGGTCACTGACAGGCGGGCCCGGCACTGTTCACTGCTGGAGGTTGACAGGTGGGCCCCCCTGTTTGCTGACTGGGCAGAATTAATTACTTTTTGGGTTTTCTTTTTCAGAAATTAGTTTTTAATTCAGTTTTCATAATTAACTCAAAATAAATTCTAAAAATAATCAAAAAATTCCCAAAAAATTCTAGAAAAAATATTTTATTATTTAGAACCTACAATAAAAGTTTGGGATATTTTAAATTAAGTTTGAACATAAAATAAATTCTTCAAAGTCCTAGAAAATTAGTGTTACTAGTTTTTAATTAACTAAAAAATTATGAAAAAATCCCAATAATCTAAAATAGCCTAAAATATTATGAAAATAATATTTTATGGTGTAAAATGGAAAACCGGACATAGGGTAATTTTTCGTGAATTTATTGGACTCCGGAAACCCGTTTAAAGCCCTAGAAACCAATTTAGAAATTAAACCGAATTTAAATCCGTGCCAACGTCCGACATCCCCATGAGAGCCGAAGCCCAGCCCAAGGAGCGTTGACCCGTTGACCCAGCCCGAATCCTAGGTCTAACCCTATTCTAATTTCTGTATGTATAAATACCTATTTTTCTAAGTTTTCTCTGCAAAGAAAAGAAAAAGGAAACCCTAATTCCCCAATTTCCCCCCCCCCCCAATCCCTAATTCCTAATTAACAATAATTATAACCTAACCCTAACCCTAACACAGCCCTCTCCGCCTGCCGGAATCCCCCGCAGCCCCTCTCCGCCTATCTCCTCCCCGTCGTCTCCCCTCTCCCCTGCCACGCAGAACCCTCCGCCCAGCCATCTTCCTCCTTCCCGCCTCCTCGTCGATCAGCCCTCGACTTCCCCTAGCCCTAGCCCGCTCGACCACCTCCCTCGGCCAACTCCGCCTTCCTTCCTCCTCCCTCCGTTCTCCCCCAACTCCCCTTGCCTGAACCCTAGACGACCCCGCCGACTCGTCCTTCTTCTTCCAACCGCAGCGCCATCTCCCTCACTCATCTCCGGCCCGCCTCTCCCCAGAACTCTCCGCCTTCGGCCTGACCCGTCCCCGAGACCCCATCACCTTCCTCCCCGACTTCGACCACCTCCTTCCTCAGCCCCGCTCGACCCGACCACTGACCTAACTTCCCCCCACGACGCCTCTGTCTCCGCCTCCAGAATCCCCAGCACCACCACCATCAAACCCCCGCGCCTCCACAACCACCTCCGCCACGAACATCCCCTCTCCTCCGCCCAGCCCACAGTCGACTCTCCCATACCCTGAACCCTAACCTCCGGCCTCCCTCCGGCCGCCAGCAACCTCCCCACTCCGGCATCGTGCCCTAAACCTAACCCTAAGACGGTCACAGTGCACATGGAGACGGACACAGTGCACGCAGGACACGAAGGAGACTCGGACACGTCTCGGACACAGGAAATCAGATTCACGGGGCCCTGTTCAGGTAACCGTTTCTCTCTCCTCGTAATCCCGTTTTTGATTCCGTCAATTTTATCACGAAGCCTATATGACCCCCTCGGTGCCCGTGCAACTCGCTCGGCGCATCGCGTCCTGTGGTGATCGTACACCGCGATCCAAAAACAGGAAAACCAACACCCCGTTTCACCCCGGAACTGAGTACGTCCCGCCAAACGGGACGACTTGGTCGCGCGCGGTCTTCACAGATACGTGCGCGTCGTCGATACGGACGTGTAGGATTTCGCGGAAGTTGATTTGGATGTGCGTGCACACCGGAATCAACGCGTATCCGCCGACGACATCCCGTATCCGACCTTTCTGGAACACGCCCTAACTTTGTGTACACACGTCGGATCGAGACGAAACTTGCGCCATCGGACTCGTAGCGATACGCTGGTCCTGTGACCCAAGTTTGGTTCGATTCTGAGAACGTTGACGAAATCGCGTGTCGTGGGCCCCACAGGCCCCGCTCGACGGGCGATTTTGTGATCGGCTCATCGGAATCCAATTCTGGAAGTTCCGTTGGGTTCGTATCATCGTTCCTGACTTGTAGACGCTGAGTTTGCGGAATTTGGAGACCTTTGACTCTGACACGCTTTTCGGTGCAAAGCGGCCCACATGTGGACCCCGCTTTGGCCCAGAAATGTCATTTTTGCCCTTGTGTCCAAATTGGACTCAAGGACAGGCGTTTTTAGCTATTTGATATTTTCTGAATCTAATGGTAATGTTTATTTCAGCAACCGGAGTAGTACCTGCAGACCACACTGAGACCAGAGCTACAGTTGGAGCCAGGACCCCAGGCAAGTGTACCTTGCCAAACTCTGCAGTATTGTTACATATTTTTCTTGCTTCTTTATAGTGCTGTGCATGCTTAACCTAGGACCGTGTGACGTACTTAGCGTCCGATTATCAGTCGGGTGCCAACACCGTACGCGGCGTTGTGTATTGTCATCTAGAGATGGACATTCGTGACCCTTTATATTCCCGTACTTGTCATACCAAGTACACTTGACCCAGGACACTTGACACTGTTCATGAGACAGGATCTTCCCGAGATATTTGTGGTAATTCTATATAGGATACAGGACCTGACATTGATATTATATCCCTAGACATTAGATGACTTGTGCATTAGATATGATTGTGCGTGTCATGGACATGAGACGTGTGATTACATTGGGTGGGGAGAGACACACAGGCCACAGGCTGATCATATATATATACACCCCTATTATCGTGAGGCACAAGACTCTGAAGCCCGAGCTTGGCCCATTACTCATTATTACTGCTGCTACCGGCTCCCCTACACAGAGCTTGTAGTATGCTTCAGCCTGAGTTCTAGTGCTGCTCTCATCTTGCATATCACTTAGCTGGTTATTTTAGTATTCCCTTATTGTTCCATCTATTGCTGGAGAGACCCGCAGGCTACAGGTTGACTATATTATGCCGGCTACTCAGTCTCCCGCTGAGCTCCCGCTGAGCTAGACCACCTCATGATATCACTGCTACCGGCTCCCCTACACAAAGCTTGTAGTTGTTTCAACCTGAGTACTTTTGATGTTCTCTCTCGCAATCCACATAGATGGTTATAGCTTACCCTATTTATTTCATTCTCTGCTGCACTGCATTTATTTTGGCTTGTATTTTCTGTACCTTGCTGTCCCCTGAGGACCTGGATCCGGACTTTGTCCCCAGGACTAGCAGAGGAGATCCACCTAGAGTTATACAGTACAGGAGCATTAGCAGGAGCAGATACAGGAGTTGATACAGGAGCTGTACCGACACCTGAGGACGGGATTGTGCTAGAGGACTTCTCCTGGGTATTGCCTGGTGATACTCATTTATTTCTATTTCCAGTTCCTTTATTTCCAGTCTATTGCATTGATGTATCAGACTTGTTCTCGGATTGTTCTCCGAGACACTTTTATTGAGATTTGTTAGTTATTCCTATTTGCATTATTCTTGCATTTGATATGTGATTATCTGTTGTGGATGAGATTAGCTTAGACTGTGACTTGTATCATTGAACCTACATATTCTCATATTACAGCTTAAGCATGCCCCGATGGATCCATTAAATTGGGTTTGTCCATCGGTGTGTGCTGCTGGCCATTGCCACGCGTCCGGTCCCTCGGTATTTTGGGACTGGGGCGTGACATGGTTTTTGTGGTGGCCCATGCAGGTCAACGACTAAATTGTTCGGTTTCAACTTAGAGACCGAGCAAGCCTGCAATAAGAATAGGATAAGTTTCTAGGATCTCATCCACTTGCTTGAAACGTTCTTGATATCTATATCAGATTCGAATTTAAATTCTTGACTCGCATCCTGCCGATTCTTGTGCGCCTCTTATTGTTTATTTTGGTTGCAGAGTTATGGATTCACGAACAAACAACGAGACTCCTGCCAGATCACCACGAGATGATGTGGTAACCAACGGAGATGAAGTGACACCAGTTAGTGAAGGTCCATCATCACAGCAAGCAAGTCAGCATGCCTCGAGAATCCCGGAAGATGACGTTCCACCACCGACGCAGTTGGCTCCACCGACGCCTACCATTCCACAAGGGCAGGCTATGGACGAACAACAGATGTTTCGCATGTTCTATGCGATGATGCAAGCCCAACAGAAGGTTCAGGAAGAAGCCCAGCAAATCCAAGCGGAGAAGTTCATCGACAGATTTAGCTCGGAGCTACGGAGATTAATCAGCCCCACTACAACTACCTTAGACGAGAATGTTCTTGCTACATCATGACCCATGGAGTGCAACACAAGGATAGAGTCCAGCCAGAAGCGGCCGTATGCATCAGCACCGGACCAAGCACAACAGAAAAGAGCTGCAAAGCGACCACAGATGAATCCACCACCGAGAGCAGCACCAAGAGCCTTAGTTCTTCCAACTTGTCACTACTGTGGCAAGATAGGCCATATTCAAAAAGAATGCAGACGCAAGTTAGGATTATGCTTGATTTGCGGAAACAATCAACACTTAGCCAAGGATTGTCTTCAGCATCGAGAGAAAGCCTTGATGATTCAACAACCAGCCACATCAGCACCAGCCGGAGCACCACAAGAAGAAGCTACACAAAGACCTCAAGTACACCAGCCACCAGAAGCAACTCCACAGACAATACCTGTCTGTCCATATTGTTGCAAGCGAGGCCATACTGAGGACGAGTGCAGACGAAAAAGGAAAGTATGTTTAGCTTGCGGATCCAGTCAGCATTCACTGAAGGAATGCCCCGAATGTCAAAAAAAAGCGCTAATGTCACCAGCACCAACGCCAGCCTCTCCAGCATTGGAAGCACCGCAAACGAGAGTTGAAGGAGTCAGACCACCAGTCCCAGGAGGGAATCAGCCGAGGCCACCCCTGGCACCACAAGCAACACTCTTCCAGCAGGCTCAACAGCAGCAGAGGAATCAACTGCAAGAACGTGAACAAGCTCCAGCGATGACTTTGGAAGACGCACAGACCCATGGAGTAGCTAATGCGCATAATTTGTCGTAGTTATCTGTTTATCGATTTGTTTTATCTCGTGCCTATTGGTTCGTGACCCCAGCCCTAACCTATGTAATTTTGAACTTGCTAATAATTTATAACCTAGAATGTTTTTATAATTGATAACTGTAGAGATTATAGAGCCTTTTGTTATTGTGCTTATTTTGTGTTGTTTTGAGAACTTGAATTAAGTGTACCCCCTTTCATCATCATCTAGCATACTTACATTTGTTGTACCACCTTGACTTATGCTGCTAATATAGCCTAGTTTTGCAAGCTTATCCTTTTATCGAGCTTGTTCATGACATCCGTATTAGTGGGTCGACACACTAATACAATTGTCTATTCAGAATCAGTGTATTACGGTCTGATCAACCTTAGTACATTTTGGTTCGCTCTTCGCACGACTACTTCACGTGGATTGAGATATATAGTTGACTAGTATACTTGCCCTCTAGATATATCTGAGCATATCGTATCAGTTACATAACTGTACTAATACGGGCATGCAAACAAAGGATTACCATAATAGGATTTCAATCCACAATTGTCTTGACAAATCCCATTTGAATTTGTTAAACGCCTTGATCCTGATACTTCTATTCTATTACCTCGCCCATGAACTCTTTATTATTGATCTTCGTCTTCCCTTACTTCGGAAAGACGAAACCTCGTGCCTAGTATAAGTTGATATATAGACAGTACTAGATATACCCCACAGGCCAGTCGCATTGTGACGACCCTTTTATATATGATTAAGGGAATACCATAGGTGGTATGTTTGGTGTTAAGGACTTGAGGATTCAATAACATGATTCAATAAGTTGGGGCATAGCTTTCTTAGATATATAGCCTTAAATGATAGATGGGTAAAATCTAAGTTGGGTAGAGACCGCAATGGTTACTTGAGAGGAATTCTTTGAACCCTACTCTATTTTAATTTCGAGGACGAAATTTTTATAAGTTGGGTAGATTGTAAGCCCCCTGATTTTCAGAATTTTAAATTTGGATTTTTCCCCAAATTATCTGAATTTTCGGGAATCGTGACCTAGGCCTTTGTTGATTCCAGGATTTTTAATTTCGGTTAATTCCTACCAAAATATTATGGAAATAATATTTTATGGTGTAAAATGGAAAACCGGACATAGGGTAATTTTTCGTGAATTTATTGGACTCCGGAAACCCGTTTAAAGCCCTAGAAACCAATTTAGAAATTAAACCGAATTTAAATCCGTGCCAACGCCCGACATCCCCATGAGAGCCGAAGCCCAGCCCAAGGAGCGTTGACCCGTTGACCCAGCCCGAATCCTAGGTCTAACCCTATTCTAATTTCTGTATGTATAAATACCTATTTTTCTAAGTTTTCTCTGCAAAGAAAAGAAAAAGGAAACCCTAATTCCCCAATTTCCCCCCCCCAAATCCCTAATTCCTAATTAACAATAATTATAACCTAACCCTAACCCTAACACAGCCCTCTCCGCCTGCCGGAATCCCCCGCAGCCCCTCTCCGCCTATCTCCTCCCCGTCGTCTCCCCTCTCCCCTGCCACGCAGAACCCTCCGCCCAGCCATCTTCCTCCTTCCCGCCTCCTCGTCGATCAGCCCTCGACTTCCCCTAGCCCTAGCCCGCTCGACCACCTCCCTCGGCCAACTCCGCCTTCCTTCCTCCTCCCTCCGTTCTTCCCCAACTCCCCTTGCCTGAACCCTAGACGACCCCGCCGACTCGTCCTTCTTCTTCCAACCGCAGCGCCATCTCCCTCACTCATCTCCGGCCCGCCTCTCCCCAGAACTCTCCGCCTTCGGCCTGACCCGTCCCCGAGACCCCATCACCTTCCTCCCCGACTTCGACCACCTCCTTCCTCAGCCCCGCTCGACCCGACCACCGACCTAACTTTCCCCCACGACGCCTCTGTCTCCGCCTCCAGAATCCCCAGCACCACCACCATCAAACCCCCGCGCCTCCACAACCACCTCCGCCACGAACATCCCCTCTCCTCCGCCCAGCCCACAGTCCACTCTCCCATAGCCTGAACCCTAACCTCCGGCCTCCCTCCGGCCGCCAGCAACCTCCCCACTCCGGCATCGTGCCCTAAACCTAACCCTAAGACGGTCACAGTGCACACGAAGACGGACACAGTGCACGCAGGACACGAAGGAGACTCGGACACGTCCCGGACACAGGAAATCAGATTCACGGGGCCCTGTTCAGGTAACCGTTTCTCTCTCCTCGTAATCCCGTTTTTGATTCCGTCAGTTTTATCACGAAGCCTATATGACCCCCTCGGTGCCCGTGCAACTCGCTCGGCGCATCGCGTCCTGTGGTGATCGTACACCGCGATCCAAAAACAGGAAAACCAATACCCCGTTTCACCCCGGAACTGAGTACGTCCCGCCAAACGGGACGACTTGGTCGCGCGCGGTCTTCACAGATACGTGCGCGTCGTCGATACGGACGTGTAGGATTTCGCGGAAGTTGATTTGGATGTGCGTGCACACCGAAATCAACGCGTATCCGCCGACGACATCCCGTATCCGACCTTTCTGGAACACGCCCTAACTTTGTGTACACACGTCGGATCGAGACGAAACTTGTGCCATCGGACTCGTAGCGATACGCTGGTCCTGTGACCCAAGTTTGGTTCGATTCTGAGAACGTTGACGAAATCGCGTGTCGTGGGCCCCACAGGCCCCGCTCGACGGGCGATTTTGTGATCGGCTCATCGGAATCCAATTCTGGAAGTTCCGTTGGGTTCGTATCATCGTTCCTGACTTGTAGACGCTGAGTTTGCGGAATTTGGAGACCTTTGACTCTGACACGCTTTTCGGTGCAAAGCGGCCCACATGTGGACCCCGCTTTGGCCCAGAAATGTCATTTTTGCCCTTGTGTCCAAATTGGACTCAAGGACAGGCGTTTTTAGCTATTTGATATTTTCTGAATCTAATGGTAATGTTTATTTCAGCAACCGGAGTAGTACCTGCAGACCACACTGAGACCAGAGCTACAGTTGGAGCCAGGACCCCAGGCAAGTGTACCTTGCCAAACTCTGCAGTATTGTTACATATTTTTCTTGCTTCTTTATAGTGCTGTGCATGCTTAACCTAGGACCGTGTGACGTACTTAGCGTCCGATTATCAGTCGGGTGCCAACACCGTACGCGGCGTTGTGTATTGTCATCTAGAGATGGACATTCGTGACCCTTTATATTCCCGTACTTGTCATACCAAGTACACTTGACCCAGGACACTTGACACTGTTCATGAGACAGGATCTTCTCGAGATATTTGTGGTAATTCTGTATAGGATACAGGACCTGACATTGATATTATATCCCTAGACATTAGATGACTTGTGCATTAGATATGATTGTGCGTGTCATGGACATGAGACGTGTGATTACATTGGGTGGGGAGAGACACACAGGCCACAGGCTGATCATATATATATACACCCCTATTATCGTGAGGCACAAGACTCTGAAGCCCGAGCTTGGCCCATTACTCATTATTACTGCTGCTACCGGCTCCCCTACACAGAGCTTGTAGTATGCTTCAGCCTGAGTTCTAGTGCTGCTCTCATCTTGCATATCACTTAGCTGGTTATTTTAGTATTCCCTTATTGTTCCATCTATTGCTGGAGAGACCCGCAGGCTACAGGTTGACTATATTATGCCGGCTACTCAGTCTCCCGCTGAGCTCCCGCTGAGCTAGACCACCTCATGATATCACTGCTACCGGCTCCCCTACACAAAGCTTGTAGTTGTTTCAACCTGAGTACTTTTGATGTTCTCTCTCGCAATCCACATAGATGGTTATAGCTTACCCTATTTATTTCATTCTCTGCTGCACTGCATTTATTTTGGCTTGTATTTTCTGTACCTTGCTGTCCCCTGAGGACCTGGATCCGGACTTTGTCCCCAGGACTAGCAGAGGAGATCCACCTAGAGTTATACAGTACAGGAGCATTAGCAGGAGCAGATACAGGAGTTGATACAGGAGCTGTACCGACACCTGAGGACGGGATTGTGCTAGAGGACTTCTCCTGGGTATTGCCTGGTGATACTCATTTATTTCTATTTCCAGTTCCTTTATTTCCAGTCTATTGCATTGATGTATCAGACTTGTTCTCGGATTGTTCTCCGAGACACTTTTATTGAGATTTGTTAGTTATTCCTATTTGCATTATTCTTGCATTTAATATGTGATTATCTGTTGTGGATGAGATTAGCTTAGACTGTGACTTGTATCATTGAACCTACATATTCTCATATTACAGCTTAAGCATGCCCCGATGGATCCATTAAATTGGGTTTGTCCATCGGTGTGTGCTGCTGGCCATTGCCACGCGTCCGGTCCCTCGGTATTTTGGGACTGGGGCGTGACATGGTTTTTGTGGTGGCCCATGCAGGTCAACGACTAAATTGTTCGGTTTCAACTTAGAGACCGAGCAAGCCTGCAATAAGAATAGGATAAGTTTCTAGGATCTCATCCACTTGCTTGAAACGTTCTTGATATCTATATCAGATTCGAATTTAAATTCTTGACTCGCATCCTGCCGATTCTTGTGCGCCTCTTATTGTTTATTTTGGTTGCAGAGTTATGGATTCACGAACAAACAACGAGACTCCTGCCAGATCACCACGAGATGATGTGGTAACCAACGGAGATGAAGTGACACCAGTTAGTGAAGGTCCATCATCACAGCAAGCAAGTCAGCATGCCTCGAGAATCCCGGAAGATGACGTTCCACCACCGACGCAGTTGGCTCCACCGACGCCTACCATTCCACAAGGGCAGGCTATGGACGAACAACAGATGTTTTGCATGTTCTATGCGATGATGCAAGCCCAACAGAAGGTTCAGGAAGAAGCCCAGCAAATCCAAGCGGAGAAGTTCATCGACAGATTTAGCTCGGAGCTACGGAGATTAATCAGCCCCACTACAACTACCTTAGACGAGAATGTTCTTGCTACATCACGACCCATGGAGTGCAACACAAGGATAGAGTCCAGCCAGAAGCGGCCGTATGCATCAGCACCGGACCAAGCACAACAGAAAAGAGCTGTAAAGCGACCACAGATGAATCCACCACCGAGAGCAGCACCAAGAGCCTTAGTTCTTCCAACTTGTCACTACTGTGGCAAGATAGGCCATATTCAAAAAGAATGCAGACGCAAGTTAGGATTATGCTTGATTTGCGGAAACAATCAACACTTAGCCAATGATTGTCTTCAGCATCGAGAGAAAGCCTTGATGATTCAACAACCAGCCACATCAGCACCAGCCGGAGCACCACAAGAAGAAGCTACACAAAGACCTCAAGTACACCAGCCACCAGAAGCAACTCCACAGACAATACCTGTCTGTCCATATTGTTGCAAGCGAGGCCATACTGAGGACGAGTGCAGACGAAAAAGGAAAGTATGTTTAGCTTGCGGATCCAGTCAGCATTCACTGAAGGAATGCCCCGAATGTCAAAAAAAAGCGCTAATGTCACCAGCACCAACGCCAGCCTCTCCAGCATTGGAAGCACCGCAAACGAGAGTTGAAGGAGTCAGACCACCAGTCCCAGGAGGGAATCAGCCGAGGCCACCCCTGGCACCACAAGCAACACTCTTCCAGCAGGCTCAACAGCAGCAGAGGAATCAACTGCAAGAACGTGAACAAGCTCCAACGATGACTTTGGAAGACGCGCAGACCCATGGAGTAGCTAATGCGCATAATTTGTCGTAGTTATCTGTTTATCGATTTGTTTTATCTCGTGCCTATTGGTTCGTGACCCCAGCCCTAACCTATGTAATTTTGAACTTGCTAATAATTTATAACCTAGAATGTTTTTATAATTGATAACTGTAGAGATTATAGAGCCTTTTGTTATTGTGCTTATTTTGTGTTGTTTTGAGAACTTGAATTAAGTGTACCCCCTTTCATCATCATCTAGCATACTTACATTTGTTGTACCACCTTGACTTATGCTGCTAATATAGCCTAGTTTTGCAAGCTTATCCTTTTATCGAGCTTGTTCATGACATCCGTATTAGTGGGTCGACACACTAATACAATTGGCTATAGATAATGTCATGGTTTCCTAAGGGGAGATGCTAAGCTACTCTCTGTGTTTGCGGTATGATCAAGAAAATACTATATTCATTGCTGTTGGCTTCCTAAGGTGCTGTCTACTAATAATAAAGATAATGATCTAAGTTTATAGTTCTAATATTATCTAACTATGAAGGTTAGGTTCAGTCCTAATGTTCAATATTGGTTCTCCATTGGTTCCTCAATACTAGGGTCAACATTATGGTAAAACTTCTAACTATCTCTAGTAGTGTCTATACTACTCAAGTCTTCTTAATACATCAAGGGGTAATGGTATACCAATATAAAGATAAGGAGTTCTAGGGTTCACTAGATATTCTAAACTTAGTGGTGTGTCTATATTCTCGTTGTATTCTTAATAGGTGTGCTACTCTAATTATCATCCTAATAACAAGGGTTCCTATATTCTAGCGGAAGGCTATATATACTCAAGGAACTTATTAGGAAAGTACAGGAATCAAGCAGGATACAATTGTTCGAATAGAGCAGAGAGGAGGAAGATGAATCATAGTCAATTGTGGATGAGATCCTATACTCTAGTCCTAGGTGCAGGCTTGTTCGGTACAGTAACGTAACCGAGACAATATGCTCTCGACCTGCATGGGCCACCACTAAAAATATGTCACGCCCCAGTCCCAAAAATACGTAGGACTAGGACACGTAAGCATGCCAGCCGTATGGATATGGCAACTCCAATATATGGAAACCAAATCCATACGTACGCTGTATTATGAATATCAATCCACAAGTGGTATAACATATGTCACAAGTCACAGGATATAATCTAAATCTCATCCACCAAAATCATATAGAAATAAATAACCAGTATCTATTAAACTAGATCTCAATAAGAAGTACCTAAGGATGCTAGTTGGATGGAAACAAATCTACTACCAACTCAAATATAAGAGCAAATACTATATAAGTACAACACAATCAAACACAATATAAGCGTACCAGCTAGCAATCACGGCTCGAAGAGAAGACATCCTCGAAACATAGGTAACCATCCGAATCTGCGCTCCTGCGAATACTCAAGAACAAATACACCTGGTAGGGGACCAGGTCCTCAGAGGGACATAACAAGATACTTAAACACATGCCAATAAAGTACTGAAATAAATATCCAATGGGTCGCCTAACCGTCTAAAGTGAATGCAGTTTAAGAACAACTTTCCCCACAAGTGAGCTATCTGGCTGAAAACTGGGATTTGGCATGGTTCTCTTTTGAAGATCCAGGGGCCCAAAGGCACGTCGTCTTTTGAACGGCGGAGGCCCGCCAATGTACATAATATATATATGGATCATCACCACCCGTATCTCCAGTGGAGAATCCGGGTGCACATGAGAAGTACAAAGGAGCTCAAATACGGTACTTGTTGTTCTCTCCACCCTATGCTCTAAGCATGTCATGTCCATGATACGATAAACCTCTAATAACTGCCAAGTCTACTAGCATGCAAAGTTTCTAACAGCAGTTATTCCTAATGCACGGCCCATACGTACAGGAGGCCAGACCTGTCACGCAGTCCGTGATCTCTATATGAGACTCACACTCGTGTAACAACTGTGTCACGGCCAATGAACCTAATGATGGTACATGATAATGGGATAGTCTCATGAACATGGTCAATACAATACATAAATAAAAACATATCGCGACGATACCGTCTCGCGCATTTTATATAACAGTTTAAAATATATGAACTAAAGACAGAAAATAAAGATGCATGCAACATATGGAATATAAATAACAGTACAATGGCAAGGTATTCCTGCCTGGCAAGGAAGCTGCAATGTACCAATAATCTGCTCCAGAAATCGCGTAGAACAAATCCAATATCCTATGTACACATAAATATAATATAATAGAATCATTAGTCTTTACACTAGCACATACACAACCACATTTACACTGGACTCAGGGGGTATACTAGGGGTAACACTAGTCATCTAACACGATCAATTACGCGTTAAATTATGCGGGTGTCGCGTCTTCAAGTACTGTACGAAATCAGTCAGTCAACTGACATGTGTCTATGCCAGTACGTTAATATACGCAAGGCGGACAAATTCACAAGTTCTTAAGGTCAACATGGTCAAGGTAAGTATGGAATAGTCCACGGTGTCCTAGGGTCGTACAGTCTGAATATTTAGTCATGATTATCAATTAGCATTTACTTACATATATATTCATATAACTATATAATAATATAACCATCAATTTATTTTCATAACTATTGGAATACATATAGTAATTACATACATAAATATATATACCAAACTGAATAATATTTGCGTACATGTAAATGTACGAACGCGCGTTGGGTTCTCCGACTCAGGGTCTGATGTAAACTAACCGTGGTGGCTAAATACTAATGTCCTACTGGAACACTGTCAGAGAATGTACTCGCCTGGGGTCCAGCTGCTGGTATGAATCAGAGTCCAAGTCACAGTCCAAGTAGCCTATGTATTAAAAATTTATCACGTCAAAAGATAATTTATTTTAATTTATTTAACTCTGGAATAATTACTATAAAATCCTATTTTAATCTTATTATTTTTATTTTTATGTTAATTCCTAAATTTTGTCCAAAGAAACTGAATTTTATCAACTCGAGACTCATGGCACGCAAATCGAGGCAATCTGTTGACCGAAAAGTCAACCGACACAAACTCAACTTTCATGCATGATTTCCTGTAGATTTCAGCATCAAAAACATGCTGGAATTTATGGCTCGTCCGAATTCAAATTCGTTTGGGAATTATGGCACATACAAATTTTGTATTGTGCACCGATGGTTAAATTCTAATCTAGAAGTTCTACAGAATTAACAGTATATAAATACTTCGAACTAAATTCTGGGAAAAATATATGTCGATGATATCGACATTAGCTTTCCGAAACTTTAAACGGTTCGTGATTCTGATTCCTGGTTCTCCCGGAATCGCGAAAACATCGAAACACGTCTATTTTCAGACATGCTGTGCTCTACGAATTTTCCAGAATTTAATACTAATAATTTCGTAAAATTTTTTTTATATAATCAGAAAGCTAACCTCAATATCTTTCTAACGCAAGAAACTAAGTCTCGTTTGGAGTCCGGAGCTATGCGCAATGGCTTCTGGAAGATGAAGGAACCCTAGATGACAATTCTCCAAAAATCGGCTGAAAAAAACCCCTAGAAATTAATATCTAAACTATTATATATATAGAGGAGAGAGAGAGTGCAGCCGCGGCTCACAGCACGCCACGTGGCAGCAATCCAGGGCTGCCCGCTCAGATCGGACGGTCAGGCACTGACGCGGCTCGGCTCAGCTGAGTCCGAGTCGAACTCTGACTCGGCTCGGCTCGAGGTCGGCTCGGCTCGCACCCACTCAGCGGTCACTGACAGGTGGGCCCGGCACTGTTCACTTCTGGAGGCTGACAGGTGGGCCCCCCTGTTTGCTGACTGGGCAGAATTAATTACTTTTTGGGTTTTCTTTTTCAGAAATTAGTTTTTAATTCAGTTTTCATAATTAACTCAAAATAAATTCTAAAAATAATCAGAAAATTCCCAAAAATTTCTAGAAAAAATATTTTATTATTTAGAACCTAAAATAAAAGTTTGGGATATTTTAAATTAAGTTTGAACATAAAATAAATTCTTTAAAGTCCTAGAAAATTAGTGTTACTAGTTTTTAATTAACTAAAAAATTATGAAAAAATTCCAATAATCTAAAATAGCCTAAAATAATTCTATATAAATATTTATATAAGTAAATATACTAAAAAAATTTATTTTCTAATTAACTAAGAGAATACTCTAAATAAATTCAACATTTATAATAAATATAAGAATATAAAATATACACAAAATACCTATTTTGGGTGAGGGAGTTTACAATTAGATAAGAGATATGTGTATTAAAAGCTTGTATTGTCATGTTGTGCGTGTTATAAGATGTGATATGCTTGTTATCAAGGAGCTTGTGGGGGATGGAGGCTAAACGACAAGTTGGGAGACTAATAGTGCGCCCTGAGATCGGGGCGTTGCTATTAGAATGGTGGATGGAGATTGATGGGGGTGAGACTAATAGTGCGTCCTGATGTTCCGGTCCTACGGGATCCAGGGGGGACGTGGCTATTAGATGGGAGGCGGTGCTTCTGTTGATAAGAGTTGAGTTTGTGTTAGAGAAGTTAGCTTGTTCATGGGGATAGCTGCATTCAGGTAGTTAGGGAGCATGCTAGGTTAGCCTTCTTACATACCTAACTATTTTATGCAGAGATGGACATAGAAAGAGAACCATATGTTAATATATATGCATATATTACAAACTAGTATGTCAGCTGTAGGTATAACCATTCGGCAAGGGTAAGAAACACAAAGAGAGTATATATATAGCCTGCTTGATCATGAACATGTGCATCTTAGAGTTTATCTGATAGGGTTTCATGCATTTGCATCGGTCGGACAATGGTTATTAGTGCAGAGTTGAACCATGAGTCACAGCTGCTAATAGTATCAGATAAATGATCCATTGGTTAGCTGGATAACGCTACTGATCCTGAGTTTCTCGGTGACCGACATCTTATTGATAGTTCAACTTGTGTGCTTGATTGAATGATAGTTCCTGAGTGCTGCATTGACCTTAAAGTTCTTGAGTATAGCTCACGAGACACGCTGCGCACACCCTGATTGGTACATCGTGCTTGAACTGTTTGCCTTGTATGCTTGGTTGTATTGAACTCTGTTTTCAAAGATATTTTCAAAAAGAAGTAATATGACTCAGTTCCTATGCTGCATGTAACGAACTTCGGTTGAATTAGAAAGATCACTAGTAATATAATATTTTATCACATGATTACTTAGGGTTGGTTTTAGTGAATGTTCCTTCTGTTCGTTGATTTTAGACTCACCAGTACTTTCTCCAAAGTGCTGACCCACCAACAGTTTGCTTGTTCGTAGGTACTGGATCGACGAGGAAGCGATAGGCGTCCCTCATCCCCAGGACCCAAAAATCTGGTTTTGATGCCTTGAGCCGTATCGATTGCTTTGAGCTGCTTTTGTATAGAGGAATATAATGTATGGAACGATGCCATTGTATTCAGAGAACCTCGTGCCTTATGATTTGTCCCGTATACTTAGATGGATTATTGTTTGCAACACTGTCCCTCCGCTGCGTACTTGATCGATTCGATGATAGCCACAACTTTAACAATGTTGCCTTCTGTGGGTGCAACCTCAGGCTCGCATGGCATCACGTTCCGATGGCAAACGATAATACGCCCCACAGGAGCACCGAGGTACGGTAATTCGCGCCCGGCGGGGGCATTGTCGGGACCTTCGGGATCGGGGCGTGACACACTCTCCCTTAAAGACCCTCCACTCTCCCTCAAAGACCCCTCTTCCTCAAAGACCCCCCCTCCACCTCCCCTCGAAGACCCCCATTCCTTTCCTATAAACAACTTTTCTTCCCTCTTACACTGCACATACTTCCCTTCTCTCCCCACAACAACAAAAATCTCTCCCCTTTCGTCTCTACGTACAATATTCAACATTCTCTTTCCCGTAACCAACAAGATCAATCGGGAGAAAAAGAACCAAAAAATCTGACGTAAGTCAAAAAATTGTCTATCTGACTTTTTTAATAGTTGACAAACTTGTTATATTTGTAGACATATCTATTAGTCGGCAATAATCATAATTAATTTAAATTTTTTTAGATGGCTAACCAAAATGACCGACTATCGACCTTATTATTAGGCAACGTGAAGACCACATATCTAGTCGGATATTTACTAGAGAGGTAATTTTTAAATTATAAGTTTGCAAGTTAAATAATTTTTACATAAAACATAATGTATATTTTTTTATAGTTATACGATCATGATCTTGTTTTATGAACACGGATCCATGTACATTGACGGAACGAAAGATACTATCGTACGTGGGAGCTAAATCCTGCCCAAAAGGCTTTGGTGCAATCCTTTGGATTTTACTATATAGATCAGATTTGATATTTAATCCACGATCTTCACCTAGTTGTAAGTCTTGCGGAGCGTTGGTGGCATGAACGCAATACTTTCTAGCTCCCATTTGGTGAGATAATGATTACACCATTTGATGTGGCAAATATACTAGGGTTACATATTACATGTGACGTTATATATTTTGATCCACACTTAAAGGAATATGATCTGATCAAGAGGTATCTCGGTGTTACGTCTTCATCTGGTATAAAGGATGATCTTTTTTTGAAGTTTACATAGTTTCTTGGCAACTTCATGGACCTACATCGTACTATTGACGAGGTGGTTGATGTAGATGAATTATGGGTATATATTTTTCTTAGTAAGCTTTTTATGACTTAATTTAGTGTTTATATAATATTTAATATTTTAGGTCACTCGTTGCATTAGAGCGTATTTTCTCTGTTTATGTAGTGCAATTCTATTTTTTGACTCATAAAAAATATATCGTAAATGTGCAGCTTCTACCATTCTTGGATGATTTGACAAAACCCATTCGACATACAAGGGGAGCTGCTACCCTAGCATTTTTATACGCAAATTTGACAGAATTTGTGAGATCGAGCCACAAAAGTATTTGTGGACGTATTTCACTGATTAAGGTAAGAATGAAAGACCTATATTAGTTAGATTAGAATACAAATTTATTTGTACTAATGCCATATTTTTGTATTCTAGTTCTGGTCCTACGAGTATTTCTCTGTTGGTAGGCCTCTCACTACCATTATCAGTGATGTTGGAGTCTTTCTGGTTGCTATGCGATGGCCCACATATGTAGTGGATTAGCATCACTACCAATACATGACTGTATCACTTTATCATAGCCAATTTGATACACTGCAGTATCATGAGGTAATTATTTAACTATCTAATAAATACTTTTAAATTATTACAGTTATGATTGTAGAGAAACATAATCATTAATTTGATACATTGTCATAAATAGGTTATCTGGTTACCCTATAGATGTGGAGATGATGCTTCAAAAATCAAGAGGACATAATATTCTTTTAGTCTACATAATTCTTATATTATATATGATCGGTTCACCATGTATCATCCGATAGACCGTGTTCTTCGAAAATTTGGGATGACTGAAATAATTTTCAATGATCCACCGACTGTCAGTTATGATCCAGCACAAGCAAGAAATATAATTCTTGGTCTCGTTGTTGATTGGAATAATCGATTCGAGAATTCTAGTGTGATGAACATGTCTCCCAGACTAAGATCTGCTGAGAAATATAAGTTCTAAGTTACTCATTCGGATTGATTTAGTATAAATAGTTTGCTAAAATATTGTTTACATTATGCAGACATTGGTAACTTGGATTATAGGCAATGGTGAGGATGCTCTCGTATAAGCAACCGAGTATACATATTTGAGGACCAAATATTCAAGAGTAGATCCGTAGATGATTATACTTTGTGTGCTTTTGCCGATGGCATGCATGATTTGGTATGACTTCATTACACGTTCAAATTTACATATACATAATATTATAAAAAAATTAATTTATAAGTTTTATATTTCTGAGTGGTGTATACCAACAATATTTTCAATAACTAGAGAGAAATCTTCCCCTACAAAGTCGAGTGCTTATGGAGAAACTTGTGACTTGTGTTGATCATCTCGATATTGGACAAAAACCTAAAATGCCTCCAGTAGAATCACGTCTTCCACCAGATTATCCGACCAGCATTGTACGATAGAGATACTCACATCGTCGTAGGAGAGATGGTACAGAGGGCGCTGGTCGACAGTACGCCGGAGAGGGCATTCCACAATACTATGCTGGAGTGGACCCTAGTCACCAGTACGCTGGAGACATTCCCCAATACTATGCTGGATCGGGCCCTAGTCACCAGTATGCTGGAGAGGACACTAGTTACTAGGACGCTCGAGATGAAAGCTATCAAGTATTCACATATTTTTTTTGACTCCATCAGCATCGCTGCCTACCCAAAATTAGCAAGATGGGGAGGAGGCTGAGGTGGATGAGAATGACGAGGGAGAGAACGAGGAGGAGGATGAGTAGATGAATATTTTATCGTAATATTCTTGTTTATAACTATAATTTGTAACAATGTTTGATTGCAATATTTGTCAACTTTCATTATTAAAATCTTTGTCAACTATTCCTATCTCCAACTTTCATTATCAAACTCACTAGTACAATATTTTCAAGTTTGTATTGAACAATTCTACTTTACTCTCTCGGTTGATTAGTACATCTTCTTCGGTTGTGTCCCATCGCACCACAATTACTGCAACGAAGAACTCTCGTCGATGAATTCTGGGGTTTGATGCGGTTCTTCTTTGGTCTTCCGGCTTTGCGCCTTACATCTGGTACTCAAATTTCTTCTCTAACCAAAGGAGCTTGGATCTTGTAGGAAATTGGAATTGGTTCCATTTTTGATGCGTATACACTTCTCAAGGTCTCCGTCGAAAATACTGGAGGATACAAACTAGGGCTATTTGATTTTACCCCCCTTAGATTATGTATATTGATATTATCCCATATTAGATCAAAAGTTGAGTTTACCCCCTTGAAAGTATCGTTAAAAATTTATTAACGACACTTTAAAACTTTTAATGACACTTTCAGGGAGGTAAACTCAAATTTTGATCTAACAGGGGGGTAATATCAATATACCTAATCTAACAGGGGGTAAAATCAAATTGCCCTAAAAACTATCAATGCTAATATTACAATATCTACAAACAAAACATGAATGCATACATGGTATATAAGTATGGTACCATCTAAAATATGTACAAGATCTGTCGGTTATAGTTACAATATAGGTTTTACTTGTTGCACGGTCTATTATTTCAAACTTATAACTATCAATAGCTAATATTTCTATGTGATTCTTCTCTTTGATAATACAAGCCATAGTCTTTAATATCTTCGGACAATAATCTGTGTCTATATTTTCGGCATTCTTTTTACGATTGTCATAAAGTGTAATAATCTTGGCTCTACTACCATCGAGATGTGTTTTTATTGGCTTATCTCGTAATTTTTTAATCCAGCTATTGAAATATTTAGCAAGATTAGAAGTATTAATATTTAATCTAGAACAAGGAGCATACGCTATTATCCAATGTTCAAATCGATAATTTTTATCGTTTACACCGATAAGCCAATCATACAACATTATGTTCTCGGCTTGAATTATATTAGACAAACTCTCTGCATTCGTTTCATTGTATGATCTAGCACGCGAGTCTAACAAGTGTTGAAATGCTTATTCTTTCGCAACTTTTTTCATGTTTTGTTTAAACTGCTGAATATAAAAAAAATAAGAAGATGCAAAAAAATTGCACGCATAGCATTTATTAATCTTTTTTGCTTATCAGATATAAATAAAATTATACTCCAATCATTAAAAGAACTTTCAAAAAATATTCTAAGAGAGTTTAAAAACTAAGACCAAGAATCACTATTCTCACCTTCAGCAACAACATAAGCAATAGAATATAACTGATAGTTAGGATCGTGAGCACAAGTAATAAATAAGATACCTTGATATTTAGACGATAGAAATGTAGCATCGGTACTAATAAACGGTAAACAATCCATTAAAAACCTGTCAATACATGCCTTAAAACAAATAAAAATTCTTTGAAACCTATTATTTTTGGTATTTTAAAGAAAACATGCACTACTTGGATTCGTCTCCAAAATTCTATAACAATACTCCTCAAGACTAGCGTATATCTCATCATAACTGCCATTAATTTTAGCTAATGCTGTCTCTTGGGCTCTCCATGCTTTGGAATAACTAACATGTATACGGTGCTCCCTATATATATCTTTAACAATTTATGATGAACTATATGACTGGTTATCTCTAATAATGTCAATTATCCTGGTCTTAACTCATGCAGTGATAGCTAGTCGATGATGTCCTGTTGTAAGTCCTCCTAAACAAGAATGACAATTTTCTAATATACTAACTTTAACTATATCGACATTTCCAATGGATTTGACATATAGTCTCCAATTATAATTCGGTTGATCACAACTATATATAATTCCACGAGCATTATTTAAAGCACTAGCTGAATAACTTAAATTATATTTAATTGCTAAATTACTTATAAAGCTTCTAAATTTAGAACGAGTAGAAAATAATTGTCCCATAAATAATTTATCAGTGATAGCTTTTACAACATCATCATCTACCGCATAATCTATATTTTTAATTAAATCATCACTATTCCCATCGTCGTTGTCACTATCATCATCATGGTTAGATTCATTTGATGAATGACCTTCTTGAAAAAATAAAATAATTTGTTGAGAAGAACTAGCACCCGAACCAACATGCTGGTATTCAAAAAATATTCACTATTTTTATTATCTAATGTTGCTACTACTTTATTAACATATATTTTTATATACCGTGATTGTGAATTAATCTCAAGAATATAATTTCATGCATCTTCGCTATCTATCAAAAAATAATTAGGACCAAAAATAGACTTTAGAATAAAATGGTAATGAATAGAACAACATTCAATAATAAGATTACGTATATTGTCAAAACTGATATTCAGGTAAGTTAAAAAAAATTGGGTTTCTTCTCCTTCATAATTTAACCCATTTATTTTACCGCCGTGCGAGCATACTATTCTTACGCTAGATCCAGGACAATTGAGAACTTTGGCTAGAAGAAGCTAAGAAGAACTTTGGCTACACGCTGAAATGGGAGGCAGAGAGAGCTGGAGAGTGTTGGAGGTTAGAAAAATTTTTGTTAGAGGAAGACTGCCAAAGAGAGAGATGAAGATGAATGAAAACTATGGTATGGTCGGTGTTTATAAAGGGAGCAATGTGTTACTAGCCGTTGCATAATGTTGCACAACTGGTCATTAGCCGCCAACCGAGTTGGCGAGGCACAACGACTATTTTATGTATATAGGGATACTATCAGCCAGCTCTCGACAACTGAGTTGGCGAGGCCCCACAAAATTTTTTCAAACCCCGTCAACTCAGTTGGCGGGTTCCCCCATCAGCCGCGAACTTAGTTGGCGGTCTACCCCTTCAGCTCCAACCCGCCAACTCAGTTGGCGAGCTGTCCTCCCTATTACAAGTTTCCAAAAATCCTCCCTTTAGCCGTAATTGGGGAAAACTTTGTCCCTTTAGACAATATATATATATATATATATTTCCCTCTTTCAAGATTAGGTATATTGATATTACCCTCCTTTTAGATTAAAAGTTGAAAATAACCCCCCTGAAATTGTCGTTAAAAACCTGAAAGTGCCGTTAATGAGTTTTGAAAGTGTTGTTAAAGAGTTTTTAACGACACTTTCAGGGGGTATTCTCAACTTTGAATCTAACAGGGGGTAATATCAATATACCTAATCTAAGAGGAGGGTAATATCAAATAGCCCATATATATATATATATATATATATATATATATATATATATATATATATATATATATATATATACAAATATTTCATAACCACTTGGATGGTTTCATATTATAGAACCACCTATGTCATTTTACTTGGATTTGAATTGAATGTATGAGATTAAAATGTGTAGGCCCCACAACCTTTTAATCTCACCAATCAAATTCAAATCTAAGTAATGTAATATAGGGTGGTTCCATAATATGAAATTATCCGGGTGGTTCTAGATCACTCCTCTATATAAGCTGCCATATATATATATATACATATATATATATATACATATATATATATATATATATATATATATATATATATATATATACATATATATATATATATATATATATATATATATATATAATATTCTCTAATTATCCTAAATTAATAATAATATAATAATAAGAAAAAATATTTATGGGAGTTTATATTCTTACCAACTTATAAAAATTTCTTCCTTGAAATTAAACTAAAGCACAATATAATTAAACTAAAGCACGTTATAATTAATAAAGAATTTTAAACGGTAGAACAGAAAATAAAATACGCAATATCGTACCTTGATCCCCGAAAAATAATAATAGGATCATAGTTGACGCTATAATCTAAGAGTTTGGGTACACTTAGTTTAAGACACTACCCAACTTATAAAAATTAAGTTGGCAGTGAAAACTCTAGTCATGAACATATTTAAAAGATTTCTGGGAAGGTCTATTTCTAATACAAAAATATTAGATATTTATTATCATAGTTAAGGACTTTCAAAGAAACTTAGTTACTATCATGAAGCTATGGGGTCAATAACTATATAAGAAATTTATTAATAATTCAACACTACTCCTATATATGTCATGTCTTCAACAAGACAGTAGAAAATAATTTGGTCGAATATAACTAGGGCGAGGTAGTACAGAGGGATTCGATCATCTCAAGGCATGGATGACGAAGAGGTAAGATAGAGGGGATCATGAAAAAAGAGAATTTATAAACCAATATAAGGGAATAATAATAAGTTCAAGAAGTATTTTCATGATATTGTATTCAAAGGTAAGATACGATTAAGTAGGCATATGGAAAATTAAGACATTGTGACTAGATCAAGGGAATCATTTAGAAAAAAAACTGGTAACCAACAATAATATGGACATTAAACACAAGAAGATGTTCCAATCAAAGGGTTGATTTTCGCAATCATGGCACGACTAAAAAAGAAATAAAGATATACTCAAACACATAGTTAGAATAATTTGCCAAGGCAAAATCACTAGATTGGGATTGTGAACTAAAATAAGTAATCTCAATATGAAAGGTATTGGGATGGTCAATAGAGAACTATAACTTCTGGTTGCTAGTATAAACTTGGGCTTTGGATGATTAATTTGACTGAAGAAGTTGCACACCTAATCATAATAGCATATATTCTATCTATCATGGTTTTCTAAGTTAACGTTTGGTTCTTAAGAATGCGAATATCAAAACTTTAAGCCTGAATCTTTCTTATATCACCTCATAATTTCTATATCTTAATTCCAACCAGTTCACTCACTCAAGTGTCCTGATTTTTCATACGCCGCTTTTAACAACTTGGTGTTAACATACTGGGAATGTAGTCTACTAGGTCCAAACCATCCATGATCCTTAAAAATTTAGCATAACATTTTAATTTCTAGCCTGTCTTCGTTTATCATGCAATTATACTTCCATGATTCTTCCTATCCATAATTTACAACTCAAACCTCAGATACAATTTATCAACCTATTCAAGGATTCCCCACCTCTATTTTATTCTTATTTTTCAACCTCGCAATTTTATTTCTCTCCTTACCTCATGCCATTGCACTTCTTGTTTGGTCCTTGAAAGTCTTCTAACATATTCTTAATCACGAGCCCCAAAATAATCTATTATACTACCAACTATTATTGATTATCACAATCTTATATAAGATATCCATTCCTATTATTCATCACAAAAATTGTATCATCTATTTTCTTGAGCTAACCTTCTTATTCTTCCTTTGTGTCTTTACCCTTAAGGTTGAATCTATAGCCCCACAACTTGCTTAAGTCATGCATTCTTTGTAATCTGAGTTAGGTCATCATGGATAATCCTTATTGTAGTCATATTCTCAATTTACTTTATGCCACTTCTCAATTTTTATCTTTCTTCAAATAAATATATTCCTTACAATTTCATCCTTGGTCCTCTTCATTTTCTTGTTACTCTTTCTTCTTTATTACCACTATGTATACCTTAATTCAACCATAGTTATTCTAGTTACAATCTTGTTGGGACTCCTAACTAACATGTATCAATCAAAGTTTTATCAGAACTATAGGTACTAGTCTATTTAAGGTAAGATCTCTAATCTCCAATTATTATTCATGACTACATACGTAAGATAGAAAAATCACAATCAATTTCTTACACCATATATATACTCCTATAAGTTTGTAGAAGCATGAAAATCATGCAGGCCGCATAGAGCTCATGTCCCATCAAAGTGAAAGCAGGCCGCAGAGGGGCTACATAGAGCCCATGTGGCCCGAACAACCAAGGAGTTGGAAGCCGCATAAGAAGAATCCATGCATCCTGAACAACCATTAGGTAAGGGGCCGCATAAGATCCTCTGATACGACATTCAAAGCCTCTCAGAAGTTCTGACACAGCACTCATCACCCAGAGTGCTTCGAGTAAGAGAGACGACATCTCATAAAAAGACGAAAAGTCACATCAGTGCATTAATGACTTTGTCAGATGTGCCATGCCATGTGTTCCCTCATATGCAGCTACGACCCTATGCGGCCTTGTCATAATGCGGCCAAATTATCCATCCGACCAAGGCCAGAAGAGAGCTCGCATGCGGCCACAACGCCATGCGGTCTAAGTATCCATAAGATCAAGGCCAAAGGAGAGCACATATACAGCCAAGACGTTATGCGGCCAAGATATTATGTAATATCTTTTTGTTACAACCGAATGGATCCTTACACAATCAGTGCAGACCATGTGTCCAGATGACCAAGTCACACACACAACAGAGTTGAAAATAACCCCGAGATCTTATCAACAACATATCCCAACCGATTTGTCCTCGCATTCGGTTTCGCAGAATCGATTTGTCCTGTTTGGAGTGATGCCGTACAAGTCTGGGGTTGCACTTGTACAAGGCAAGAACGTGCACATTATGTTAAAATCTTTTGTAAATAGTTCCAGAATATAGTAGTAGATTATAAATTACACATTTGTATAGGAAGAAAATAATTCTTTTATTGATTCATTGCAACGAAGTATAATTTTTTCAGCACCAAAATAAAAATGCCTAAACGGCTTACATAGCTTTGTATAAAAGAAAGATTGATAGGCTATCATAAAGTAATATTCTTCTCCCATACATTGTGCCCCATTATTATTTTTTGAAAACTTGAAAGCAGCAATTAGAAATCCTTGAAATACTTTAAAATCGAAAGAATCTAGAAAAGACTACAACGAAAGCTTTATCTCCCTTGATTGCTCTCGATATCACAATCACCTGGTTTGCCCACAGAGACGTGGGTCAGTACTTAACTTGTACTGGTGAGCAGAACTGACCCACTCACCTAAACTAACACTTCTTGATTAAGGTAGCAGTTAAATAGGCAACATTATAAATGTAATATTTTAATAGGCAACAGTTTATAATCAACAATTTATGCAGTAAAGTACATATAAGCTTTGTACATATGAAATTCTTACTTCGGCCAATGGTCGTTCCTGTATGATCTACAGGATTGTTCTTACCACCCCTATATACGACATCATTAGTATGCAACTCATTTCCACTGGGTTATTTGTGGTGTAGCACCATGATAGACATGCCCTATAGGTAACAAGACTCAATGAATGTCTCGCTTATACCCAGCGCTACCAAAGTGCTACTATTTCCTCCGGGCCGAACGGTCTCCAGTACCCCAGGTTCCGTTCGAGAAAATTTACTACCTTGTGCACAAGTTGTCCATGACTACAATGATCTACGACTATATAATAAGCATAAATATCAGTGTAAGGTATTGAAACATTTAGAGCAACAATATACATTTTTTTTATTCTCATTTCAGCATACTTATTCATTTGATTCGATTGGTAGTCCGCAGACTCCAATTTACCGTTAAGGCATGGCACCAAACCAAGACATAATGATTATATCCTTCCCTATATTACATAATTGAACTTCCTTCTTATCAATGCAATTTCATTGATTTATAATTGTGGTATGAAACTTGTGGCATTAGTGGCTTTATCGATCATTGAACTTAGCAAGGTTACAAGAGAACATTATTGCTTATTGGCATGAAGGAGTAGAGAAGAAGGGACAGATCCGCTCACCAAATAGAGAATGTCGAGAGAAAAGGATGCTTGCTCGCTCAGGCTCCGGTCACACGTCTATTTGTATTGGCACCAATATTTGGTCAGACTACCGTCTTCATTTCTCACAGAGTTCTCTAGAATGAATGCATAAAATTGATGAAAATGGGCTAAATAATCAATCATTGAAAACCAATCATGAAAACGCATTCATAAAAACCAAGCATCAAAAATCCAAGAAAATAAACCAAAAATCCAATAAAAACTATTAGACTCATTACAACAGAAGCTGATCCATTAATTGGAGAGGTTTATTGCATTATCCATGATCGATTCTACTATAAAGATTCCCCATACTCAATTTTTACTGAGTAAATTGATCCACAAGCCTTATATAGTGCACCACTAGGAGCGGGACACTACATAATATACCACTAAGAAAAAGTTTCGTCTTCAAAACTTAAAATAAAGGTTCTACCTCTAGGTTATCGAATAAGGAAGGGTAATGCTTTCGCATATCTTCCTCAAGCTCCCATGTTGATTCCACGACTGCATGATTCTGCCATAACACACGGACCAAATCCACTGATCGATTCTGTAGGGTCTTCTCTTTCCTGTTTAGGATCTGAACTGGTTCTTCCAAGTAGGATAGGTTGGCACTCAGCCCAAGTTGATCAAAGTTTACTAAGTGACTCGGATCATGCACGTATCTCCTTAGTTAGGAAACATGGAAGATATCGTGCACTTCCGCGACAATATGAGGTAGTGCAAGTCGATAAGCCACTGGTGCCACCCTATCTAGAATCTCGAAAGGACCGACAAACCGCGGACTCAACTTCCCTTTGACGTTGAACCGCATCACACCTTGCATAGGTGTCACATTTAGGAATATATGATAACCCTTCATGAATTCTAAAGGCCACCTATGTACATCTACGTAGCTTTTTTGACGACTTTGAGTGACTTAAAGATTTTTCCGAACCATGCAAACTTTTTTGATAGTTTGTTCAATAAGTTCTGGTCCGAGTACTTATCGTTTACCAACTTTCTCCCAGCATATTAGTAATCGACACTTGCATCCATATAGTGCTTCATACGGGGCCATCTGAATACTCGCTTGATAACTGTTGTTATAAGCAAACTCTGCTAGCGATAGATAGGTATCCCATCTTGTCTTTAAATCTAGCACGCAAAGTCACAACATGTCTTCTAGGATTTGGTTTACTCTCTCGGTCTGTCCATCAGTCTGCGGATGGTACGTCGAGCTAAAAAGCAACTTGGTGCCTATTGCCGCCTGAAGGCTTTTTCAGAATTGAGACAAGAACCGTCCATCCCTATCCGAGACAATTGAGACTCGCACTCCATGTAACCGGATAATCTGATCTAAGTAAATTTCAACCAAATGGCCAACACTTCATGTATTCTTGATTGCTATTAAATGAGCCGACTTGGTTAGTCTATCCAAGATAACCCAAATTACATTATTTTCCTTTGGTGTCCTTGGTAAGCTTACTATAAAATCCTTTGAGATGTCCTCCCACTTCCATTCCAAAATGGCGAGGTTCTGCAACTCTCTGCTGGGTCGTTGGTGCTCTTCCTTTATATGTTGATAATCCAGACATTGTGACATGAACAATGCCATATCTTTCTTTATGCCGTGCCACCAAAATATTGTGTACAGATCCTTATACATTTTGGTGCTTCCTGGATGCAAGGTGTACTTAGCATAATGAGCCTCAGTCAGTATCTCCTTCCTGAGTTCATCATCCTTAGGTACACATAATCTTCCCTTAAGTCACAACGTTCCATCCTTGCGTTCCATGAAATTGGTTGCCTTTCCTGCTAAAATCAACTCGCTTATCTTCTGCGGGAATAAGTCATCCTTTTGCGCGGATTTCATCTTTTCGAGCAAGTTTGGCTCAAGCTGCAATTGAGCCAGCTGCGTTCCCTGTGTACAAATTTTGTATTCAATGCCCATTTCTTCCAACTCTCGTAGTAGCCTGCTTGACACAGACAACGATCCGACGATTTTTTGACTCAATGCATCTACCACAACGTTTGCTTTTTATGGCGTATAAGCAATCGTTAAGTCATAATCCTTTATCAATTTCAGCCATCGTCGTTGCCTCAAGTTTAATTCTTTTGTGTAAATATGTATTTAAGGCTTTTGTGATCCGTGAAGATCTCGCAGGACACTCCATAGAGATAGTATTGCTACAATTTTAATGTGAACACAATTGTCGCAAGTTTTAAATCATGCCTCGGGTAATTCTTTTCATGTTGTTTCAGCTGTCTTGAGACCTACGTAATTACTTTTCCACGCTGCGTAAGAAGACATCCTAATCTGAGCCGAGATGCATCACTGTATATCTGAAATCCCTCAGGTCCATCTGGAAGAGTAAGAATTAGAGCCGAGACGAGCCGCTGCTTCGGTTCCTAGAAACTGCTCTCACATTTGTTTGTCCATTTGAATACTACTCCCTTTTGGGTAAGGCGAGCCAGTGGCGACGCAATCTTCACGAAGTTCTTTATAAATGTTCGATAGTAGCCAACCAAGCCAAGAAAACTTCTGATCTCACTAGCCGATATAGGTTGTTTCCAGTCCACCACTTTCTCTATTTTTTTTAGGTCAACTGATACACCATCTGCTAAAATAACATGCCCAAGAAAAGCCATACTGCCCATCCAGAACTCGTACTTTCTTAACTGCGCATATAACTGATGTTCACAAAGTGTCTACAATATGGTCCTTAAATATTCAATGTGAGTTTCTCTATCTGTCAAGTAGATTAAGATATCATCGATGAACACGACGACGAACTTGTCTAAGAAGGGTAAAAATACTCGATTCATCATATCCATGAAAGTTGCTGGAGCATTGGTCAAACCAAAAGGCATACGTACAAAGCCGACTTCGAAATATCCTCTGGTTTGATCTTCAACTGGTGATACCTTGAACGAAGATTAATCTTTAAAAATATTGTAGCCTCCTGAAGTTGGTCAAACAGATCATCAATTCTTGGCAAATGATACTTATTCTGGACTCCCGCTTTGTTTAATTCTCGATAATCTATGCAAAGACGCATTGTGCCATCTTTTTCTTCACAAACAACATTGGATCTCCACAAGGTGAAATATTGGGATGAATCTAGCCTTGATCTAGTAACTCTTGTAGTTGTGACTTCAGTTCTTTCAATTCGGTAGGAGCCATCCGATATGGAGCTTTTGATATTGGCCGAGTATCTATAAAGGTGTCAATACTGAACTCAATTTCTCGGTCTTAAGGAATTCTTTGTATCTCCTCTGGAAACATGTTGGGGAATTCTGCTACGACTTTAGTTTCATCCGAGTCTGTGCCT
Organism: Iris macrosiphon; assembly: GCA_036927795.1. NCBI lineage: Eukaryota > Viridiplantae > Streptophyta > Magnoliopsida > Asparagales > Iridaceae > Iris > Iris macrosiphon. Next base: position 156,302 of record JAYESA010000066.1, on the reverse strand, counting down.
CTCATCCGAGTGTCCCGTATAGAAGCAAGGTACCCTTCACACCCTGAATATAGCATACGCCTTGCCGTCATTGCCGATACCACCATTACTGTTTTAACCGCAGGACTACAAGAATAAGAAAATTCTGCCTCGCCAGGAATACAAAACACAACTCTCTTCTCTACACAGTCAATTATGGCATTGCATGCTCTGACCTAATCCATGCCTAAGATGATGTCATAATCGGCGATGTCCAGGACTATTGAATCCAAGGATACGTACTTTCCTCCAATGCAAATATAACCATCCCTGTCAATTAAACTAGCAGGAAAATCTATTCCTGATGTAGTATTGATACTAAGATTCATATCTAACGGTGTCTTAAAAAATTTGTGTTCATTAACAAATGCAGATGATATGAAGCTATGCGTTACACCAGCATTAAATAGTATACGTGCAGGTATTTCTCTGTAAAGTAATATACCTGTTATGACAGTGTTTTAGGAAAGCACTTCTTCTTGAGTCAGTATGAATACTCTATCCTTTCCTCCTAGTCGTGGGTTATGAGCATTCACAGCTGCCGTCTGTGGAGCTCGTGGCATTTGTCCAAGATTTTTATTGTATTGTTGATCAAAATTCTGATTGCGATATTGATCGTGATTCTGATTTATTTCTCCACTATTATACCAGGAAACCTTTTGATCCAAACCGCCACACTTAAAACATCCAGCCCAATATTCATCTTGTCGGTGTCTAACTCGTTTGTACCTGTTACAGTATGGTCGCTGATAGGGTCCCCAGTTATCATTTTTGTTTTGACGCTTGGAAGCATCAGACCCACTTGCTGCCTTGGATCATTTGTAGCTGTTCCCATGGTTGTGTTGTGTCGCCCCTCGAGGATAAAATTTCTCTATCTCGAGAGCCACTTCATAGGCTTCTTGGTACGTCACACACTTCCGGTTGATAACATCTATAAGCCCTCATTCAGACCCTCAATGAATCACAGTCATTTTGTCTCATCGTTCGGTATCATGTAGCCATCAAACTTGGATCGCTTTAAGAACTCTGCTTTGTAGTCGCTGACGGACATATTTGTCATGCCCTAGTCCCAAAAGACCGAGGGACTAGCCACGTGGCAATGGTCAACAGCACACACCAATGGGCAAACCCAATTTAATGGACCCATTAGAGTGTACTTAAGTTGTAAAACAATAATAAGGGTCTATGAATTATGCCATATTTCTAATTCTAATCTCATCCACAGAAGATAAACACAATCAATATCAGAATAATCAAGATAAAATAATAATCAACAAGTCTCAATAAATGTCTTGGGGAACAACCCGATAATGAGCTTGATACAGTAGTTCAATAGACAGGAAATAAAAGAGTCTAACAACAGCAAAAATTGAGTATAAATAAGGCAGATACTCAGGAGAAATCCTCGGCCATCACCTCATCCTCTGGTTCTGGTACTGCTCCAGCGTCTGCTCCTGTCCCGTATACCTTGGGATATATCTCCTCCGCTATACCTTGGGACATAATCCGGATCCAGGTCCTCATGGGACATAGCAAGGTACAAGAATAACTCAAGTCAAATAAATACAGTATAAAAATAAATCAATAGGGCAAACTATGAAACCAGCTAAGTAATATACAAAATGAGAGCATCACTAGAGCTCAGGCTGAGACTACTACAAGCTCTATGTCGGGGAGCCGGTAGCAGTTATACTATGTAGTTATAGTATGTAGTGGGCCTAGCACTATAGTGGCTACGGCACCGTAATAAAAATATATATAAAATTAGCCTGTAGCCTGTGTGTATCTCCCCACCCAATGTAATCACACGTCTCATGTCCACGACGTCTCATGTCCATGACACGCAAGATCATGACCTCTAACTAATGCGGTGAGTCATAATGATAGCTATGCATATGTATTATCTATGTCACGAATTCTATAATCCTATACAGAATCACCATGAATAACTCAGGAAGATTCCGACTCATAAATAGTGTCAGGTGTCCTATGGTATGACATACTTGATAAGTCAAGCACAAAAATATAGGATTGTAATATCAACTCTCTAAGTGACGTTACACGACTCCGCGTACGGCATTGACACCCGAATATTATTCGAACGCTAATCAATGTCACACGGTCCTAGGTTGAACATATATAACACAGTAATAAATCAAAAGAATATTATGAAGCAAGTACTGCAAGATTGGCAAGGTACACTTACCTGAGGTTTGGTTTCCAACAGTTACTTCGGTCACAGCAAGATCTTCAGGTACTCCTTCGGATGCGAAACGAGGAGTCAAAAATGTCTGTATGGTGCGTACACGGGTGAGGCAGGGCGGCGGTGCTCGGCCGGTCGGTGGTGGCACTGTGCTGCTGGTGGTCGATGCTGGCGGCGGCGGAGGTCGTCGACAGGTCGTCGGAGGGGAGCTCATCGGCCTGTGGGGTGTTCGCCAGAGGATGGCAGTGACGGTGGTGAAGTGGTAGGGGTGGCCGGGTTTTATAGGGGAAGGCGGGGACCGGAGGGGTCGGCAGTTGGAGGCGGCCAGGAGGTGAACCGATGGGGGAGACGAGCGAGCGGGGAGGCGGAGCATCGTCGTCGACTGCGGGTGAACGGGCGGCGGGGGAAGTCGGAGCGGCGGGTGTTTAGATTTAGGATTTACTGTAGTAGTAATGGGTAGCCGGTTCGGGTAGGCGGGTTCGGGTCGGGTCGGGTATGGATCCGATCCAATAGGATTTGGGTTTAAATAGGGTTCGGTTTATTTAAGGCTGGTTCGGTTCGGTTCAGGATGGTTTATAATTGTTTATTTAAAAATATTGCTTTTAGGTCTTTAAAATAGTTTTTGGGTCCAATAAATTTCAGAAAAAATTTACTATGTCTATTTATTTATTTTACACTCAAAAATATAATTTTCATAATATTTTAATTTAAGAAAATCACAAAATTTATTTAATTCCAGAAAATATTGATTTTAATTATTTACAAATAGCAGAAAAATTTTGAAAATTTATTTTTAATTTCTGAAAAAATCGGGTATTTACAATATTGCCCTGCTCGAGCGCTACAAACTCTTTTTTTCTTCCTGTGACTGACAGCTGGTGGAATGAACTGTGCGATGAATACTTGCTTAAATGTCTCCTAAGAGACTTTGGCTTCTTGGTTGGCACCGGACAGTGCTTGTCTCTTCGACTTCCACCAGTCTTCTGCTTTGAGACACAGATGCCCACCCATACAATCTACCCTTTTGGTGCCTTGCACATCCATAATACGAAAGATACCCTCCAAAGTCTTTAGAAAGCCCATTACTTCCTTTGGTTCCGTCTTGCCATTGAACTCGGGCATATTGCAACTTTTGAATTCAGAAAACTTGAATGTCGGTCGCCTTCTTGGAGGCTGTTTTGTCTCCTCTGCTTCTACTACCACTGTCTCTTTTGTGGCAGCCTCTTCGATCTCGTTGTTATTCTCAGTTAATATTGCCACCAATTGAGACTAGTTATGAACTTGCTGTTGTTGCGCGTCGAATCACGCTTGAAACTGGTTTATTAGCTGTGCTTGAAGCTCATGATGCTATGCCTCAATCATCTTATGATATACATCGCCCTGCTTCCTTTGTGCCTCTAACATTTTTATTACTTTATCCATTGGGTCAGACAACGATGTCGACTGACCAACAACCTATACCATCCTGAATGTATGGTGTGGTAAGTAAGAGTCAGGTCGCCGTGACTTTTCTAGGAATCTGTCCTTTATTTAGGTTTTGCCCTTCTTTTTTCCTTCAATCAATGAGCTCTTCCCCCTACTCCCCTGTCGCCTTGGCGCTATCACCCTTAGTCATTTGCAAAAGAAATAACTTCCATTAGCACTCATAAAATATTTATGGGATTATTGTATGGAATATTATTTCATGAAGGACTACCAAAAAGCAAATCATATGAGAAAATCGTTATTGTTTGAAAACTTCTACTTGAACACCAATTTTTAAAATCTGAGAAACTTTAAACCGTGCTCTGATACCAACTTGTCATGCCCGGGTTCTGCAGAACCGATTCGTCCTCTCATTCGGTTTCGCAGAACCGATTATCCTCGCTGGACGTGATATCGTACAAGTCTGAAGGCAAGAACGTGCACATTGTGTCAAAATCGTTTATAAACAATTCCACAAGACAATAGTGGATTATAAAGCACATATTTGTATAAGAAAAAAATAATTCTTTTATTGATTCATTTCAACGAAGTACAATTTTCTCAGTACCAAAATAAAAATGCCTGAATGGCTTACATAGCTCTGCATAAAAGAAAGACTAATAGGCTGTCATGAAATAATATTCTTATCCCATAAATTATTCCCCTTTATTACTTCTTGAAAATTGAAAGCAACAACTATAAATCCTTGAAATAGTTTAAAATAGAAAGAAGCTTGAAAAGACTAAAATGAAAGCTTTCTCTCCCTTGAGTGCTCTCGGTATCATGATCACCTGGTTTTCCCACAGATGTTGGTCAGTACTTAACTTGTACTAGTGAGTAGAACTGGCACACTCACCTAAACCAACACTTCTTGATTAAGGCAGCAGTTAAATAGGCAATATTATAAATGTAATATTTTAATAGGCAAAAATTTATAAGCAACAGTTCATGCCATAAAATATATATAAGCTTTGCACATATGTAATTCTTAATTCGGCCAATGCCATTTCTGTATGATCTACATGATTGTTCTTACCGCCCCTTCATAAGATATCATTAGTATGCAACTCATTTCCACTGGGTCATTTGTGGTGTAGCACCACGATGAATATGCCATATAGGACTTCGATGGACGTACGATACGCCATTCAAATTAGGTAGCAAGCCTTAATGAATGTCTCTCTTATACCTGGCACTACCAAAGCGCTACTACTTCCCCCGGGCCGAACGATCCCTAGTGCCCTAGGTTCCGTTCGAGGAAATTTACTACCTTGTGCACAAGTTGTCCATGACCAAATAATGCATATATGACTATATGATAAGCATAAATAACAGTGTAAGATATTGAAACATTTAGAGCAATAATGCACATTTTCCTATTCTCATTTCAGCATACTTTTTTTGTTTGATTCGATTGGTAATCCGTAGACTCTAATTTACCGCTAAGATATGGCACCAAACAATGACATAATGATTATATCCTTCCCTGTGTTACATAATTAAACTTCTCTCTTATCAATACAATTTTATTATTTTATAATAGTGGTATGAAACTTGTGGCATTAGTTGCTTTATTGATCATTGCACTTAGCAAGATTAAAAGAGAACATAATTGCTTATTGGCATGGAGAAGTAGAGAAAAAGGGATATAACCGCTCACCGAATAGAGAATACCGAGAGAAAATGACGCTTGCTCGCTCAGGCTCCGGTCATGCGTCTATCTGCATTGGTACCAATATTTGATCAGACTACCATCTTCATTTCTCTCAGAGTTCTCTAGAATGAATGCATAAAATCGATAAAAATGGGATAAATAATCAATCATCGAAAACCAATCATGAAAATGCATTCATCAAAATCAAGCAGCAAAAATTCATGAAAGCCAACCAAAAACCAATGAAAATAATTGAACTCATTCCAACAGAAGCTGATCCATCAATTGAAAAGGTTCATTGCATTGTCCGTGATCGATTCTACCGTAAAGTTTTCCCATACTCAATTCCGACTGAGTCAATAGAGCCACAAGCCTTATAGTGCACCGCTAGGAGTGAAATACTATAACATACCCCACAGGCCCGGCTAGCCACGTACATGTAAACAAGATTAAGAGAGAGAAAAGAGAAAAGAGAATCCTCATTCCCTCGTCGGACCGTCAACGGGATAAATGAGTCGCTGTGGTACCCGATCTCCATCGTCACATTCTCCAGATAAAAAATATTGTACTTAGATCTCCTGTCTTAATTTTTTTTGTACTTTTTATTTGTTGTTAAACAAATATTTCCCAAATATACATTTAATGGCAAACAAGATAGAAACTCGGTTGGGGATATCCTTCTCCTCTAATAAGATGGTCGTGACGCAGTCCGACGAGTCTAAGCTGTGTTCGACCGAAAAGATGTTGGTTGTATGCTTCAACCAGCAAGCCTTCGAAGAAATGCTATTTGAGGGCAGCGCTTTGCCAAGGCTGGAAAAGCTTAAGAAGAACCGTAGGACATGGGTAGCCAAGGCTGCTGTGACTCGCCTAACTGTAGAGCCTGCGCTCTCCGTCTTTCTTTCTGTGGCAGAAGACGCACATCATTCATCTACGTGAGCTGTCCCTACTCATGCGACAGCCTTTTCAAACAAGGAAAGCTTTGTGAGCGCCCTGATTTTTATATAGGATTATTTTGGTAATTAGCAATTAATTTTTATTTATTTATTTAATTTAAATAATTATTTGATAATTTATTGAACTATAGATACTTTTTGCCATGGTCTTGAAATTTTAGTACAACACTAGCCCTTACCTTCCGACCAACTTTGCATACTAGACTTAGACGAGCCAAATTAGGTTCATAAATTATGTCACTCATAAATTCGCATTGCTATGCTTCATTTTTGTCGCACAACTTTCGCGATATAAAATATAGATATTGACAATTTAGCACTTTGTCGTTGCATACGATTTTAATGCGCAACATCAACCCTTTTTATCTAACCAACTTCACATCCATGAGCATAACTTGAACTAACATATTCATATTAAGGGTGTCACAATCATTTAAATTCCTACATGCTTCATAAATATCACATGGTTCAAATCCTAGTTTAAATATCCAATTTTTTATTTTAGGAAATCGCATCTTGCATATCTTTTGTGCAGTTTATTTAAATTAAAATAATTTATTATGTAATAGGTCGAGGATCATTAGAAGCCTAAAAAATCCTCATGGACCCTTAAACACAAGTCCCTTTTGGGTCCAACTCAACTCCAAGCAACCAACACCCAAAAGTCCAACCAACAAGTATATATAAACATGCAACCCTCTCCTCTACCTAGCCCTAGCTGCCTCTCCTCTCTTATGAACTACCAAAACAGTAGTCTCCTCCCTTTTTAACATCTCCTCTTCCTTCTCTCCCTTCCCGAAACCTTTACGCACCCCCAAGCACCCCAAGACCGACCCCAAGGCCAATCTTTCACCCGAACACCCCCATATTTGGTAGGCTACTACTGATGCTTATTGCTGCTATAAAAAGTAACCAAAACCCCTCCAAAACTCTATTTTCTTCATCTATTTTAAGTCCCCTATCACTTATCAAGTGGCACAAAGTTTGGAGTCTGTTTGGTACTCCGTTTGGCCGTAGTGGCGAAGAAGGTCCCCGCCATAATCGCGTACGCGTAAGTTTTCCAACTTCAAATCTCCTTCCTATTTTTTATGAAATAAAACTCATGTAGAACCATGTTAATGTTAGGTAGTGATTAAAAATATTTTAATGCATGTGAAACCATATTTTTATGTACAAAACTACCCCTAGTTGTTGAACAATCTAGATACGGACACAGTGCATCAATACTAGTTGTAGTTCTTTGAAGTTTGCCATATTTTGAGTATGTAAATAAATTCTAAAATTTAATATATTATAATTATAGAATATTTAATATATTATTTTATTATTTATTAATTTTTTGATGTAAATAGGATAATTGCATACATAAACTACGTAGCGCAGTTGTTAGGAATCACTAGTTGTCACCCGTAGAAATATTTTGCATGCAATGATATTGTGTTGGTTATTTTTATATAATTATAAATAATTTTAGAATGAACAGTTTTTGATAATTAATGATTTAAAAATGGTTTAAAAAATATTTAATGACTAGTAATATTCTGGTGTGTAGCTATTTGCATGTGCAACCAATATAGAATTATAACTAGATAGTAACCTAATTTAACTAGAAAATTAGACTCTAATTAGTGTAATAATTAATTGGTAGGTGTTCGAGATATTTCTGTGGAGAGCTCCGTACCGGACTTATTGTGCTCGTATTTTGGCTTGGAAAGCAAGTACACCTTGCTTAATTATATTGTTCAGTTACTTTATGCCTACTTGTTATTTGTTAGTTGTATGCACGCATCTTAGAGTAGCAGACTTACATGGTATATCGTGAAGATACGTGGTATCTTCTGACTAGACACTTGTTCAATACGTTTACTAAGTGAGAGAGAGTTCATGGACTAACGTGTTGACTGGCCATTGATACGTGAGTTCGCGTCTTGTGTTAGTAGTTGATGTTAGTTTAGTTTCTAAATTTTTATTAACATCATTGCATTATGCCTGCACCCGTATACGGTTCGGATAGTACATTGGGAGGGAAGAATCTACTAGTGAGCGTATGAGATTTCTGTTTCTTACTGTGTAAATGGTGTACCTCCGAGTTCTGTTGAACGCCTGGTGGGATGACTTGTTCTTCTATTCCTTCCCCCCCCCTCATGCGCCACTAGAGATGTCTCGAGTGCATATTACATAGATGATTTAGTTACCCTATTTATTATTTATTGGTTTACTATTATGCATGTCGATTTCTTGTGTACTTGTTATGTCCCTCTGAGGACCTGGCACCTTTTTTAGATCCAGACGAGAACTTGTACCCTACGGACTACGGAGTTGAAGATTTTACTTATGAGGACCTTGAGGTGGAGCCACATGAGTTTTCCTGAGAGTTATGGATGATAGTTGCTTAGTGTCTTGGGAGTCCTTATCTAGTTAGCTGGCACCTGAATTATTTTATTATTGTCTAGTTGTATTTTCTTTCAGTATTCTTTCATACTTATATTTTATGGATTATTCTCCACTAGACTTTATTTTATAGTGGATCCTGAGACTTTATCTATTCATTCAGTTTCCTATTCGATGATATTTGTGGATGAGATTAGATTATTACCTGCTTGTGATATTGTTACTTAGTTATATTCTACAACGTACTACGAATGGTTATGTCCATTAAATTGTGTTCCTATACTTGTTCGTACAACTGGCATGTGTATGTATACCTGGTCCTACGTATTTTGGGACTAGGGCATGCCATATTTTTAGTGGTGGCCTATGTAGTCGAGAGCATATTATTTTGGTTACATCATTGTTCCAAGCAAGCCTGCAACTAGGATTAGAATATAGGATCTCATCCACTTATTTGACTAACTTTCTTGATTTTGTTCCAAATTCTTTAAACTCAACTACCTTCCTTGGCCTTCAAAATTGTATTCTCTTAATTTTCTTGACGTCACTATAACCATTTTCTCACCTTTCCCTATTTTGGAGGGATAAATGTACTCCTCTAATAGTTTCTTGAGTATAGGCTTCTGCCAGAATATGAGAATCCTTGTTTTTAGATTTAGAAGATAATTATGATAACATACCTACTAAGAAAACAAACTAGAATATTGACAGCTCCCAAAAGTTTAGTATACCTAAATAAGCCCTAATATCCAGCACATGTAAGTTAATTGACTATTATCCATTGTTATATTTAGGTATGACTTGAGTGTAGTATAAATTACTAAGGTTAGTTAAAAATTTGACCATATTATTTGACCCTAGTATTGATGAACCAATTAAAATTTATTGTTGGATATTATGACTAAAACTAACTTCCATAGTAAGATAATATATGAGAAATATAAATTTAGATTCTTGTCTTGATACTAGCAGAGCAGTATCTTAGGAAACCAAGAGGAATGAACCAATACCTTAGTAGGAGCAAAGGGTACCTTATCTTCAGCCTAGAAGATCCCCTAGAATCTATGATCAAGCTGATTCATATTTGAGTATTCCTAAGTCACCGACAGTGCCATATCATCCAACCTTGGGTAACTATCTTTACTTTATTATAACTTCCTCCGTTACTTTAAATATCTAACCATTGCAAAGATTTGACTCTATTTTTAAATCGTGCCAACCTAGGAGACTATCATATCCTCGCGAATATCATCTCCTCTTAGGAAATATGTTATCATCCAACTATTTATATATGCTTTCCCATCTTGAGTTAACCATCCACCAATTATAAATCAATTGTCATAGCTTTTTAAATAATTGAACGTAGTAAATGATTAGAACCTTTTTTTCTTAACCATACCCTGAACATGGAGACTAGCATATCATCTTCTCTTAGGATACTATGATATCCACTTACGTTACTTATCCTTACATACCAGAGATCTTAGAGGAGTCTATTCCTTTAGAGGAGATACTACCTGCAGCTATCTAGACAACATTTATTTTATGCATTTGAGGTTTATTTTGAGTTTATGTTGAGACTTATATTAAGTTTAAATTGAGACTTGTGGAGACTTATTCTGTTGGACAACTGGACTGTAGTTTATCTCTATTTTGAGATGTGTTTGACTTATGTCATTCTTTCTTATCTTTTATCGTATATTTATATTCTTATAGTTATTATGATTGAGTATAAATTATGAACTATTGAGAGATGTTTATTTCATTGCCCTCCTTATGGAGTTGATATCATTGACAGGTTGTGAGTTATGTTTAGTATATTTGAGACCTAGACAATATTCTACCGTCGATGCTGCGGCGTAGGCTGGACGTACCCATGACTCATGCCCAAATTCTGGGTGCGGGTCGTGACACATTTTTAGCGGTGGCCCATGCAGGTCCTGTTTCAAAAGTTGTGCGATATCGTGGTAGTGCGACAACTTAGTTGTACTACTGCGAGCCTGTGATAGGATATAGGAAATATGATTTAGGATGAGAGTATGCTCAATCATAACTAGGAATTCTGATCTTACAATGCTATTCTGAGTGATTACTTCCTTTGGAATTTTACTGTCCTTCCTTGATGATATTGTATCTATTACCTTAATTGATTCCTTTCAATCTGTCTTCAGGATGCCGCCGAAGAGTAGGTCTTTGAGATTGGGAGCAGCAGCTTCAGAGAGGTCTGCCACCTCTCGACCCGATGAACAGACATCTGGAGTTCCTCCTACATCTCCTGTTCATGTGGAAGTATCTGCAGCTATTGGGATTCCTCCTCCACCTGTTCAGAGGATTGCCCTAGCTGTGACGGACAACCTTCTACAACCACCGAATTCGATTCCCGGAGGTGTGCCCACTGATAGGGCACAGATGTTCACACTAATCCAAGGCATGTTAGAAGCCCAAAGAGTGACAGCAGAAGCTTAGCGTGTTGAGGCTCAGAGGGTGCAAGCAGAGGTGCACCAGGCAGAAACATAGCTGATGAGAGAGAGCATGGAGAATGCTCATCAGGTGGCTCTCCAGGCTGTGGAGAGAGTAGCACGACAATCGCAGCATCCTGGCCAGCAGCACCAAAGGCCAGGTACTGTCATACCCCAGTCCCAAAATACATAGGACCAGGAACACGTGACACGCCAGCTACGCATTCGACCAGACTTTGGTCTAACTCGAATACGTATAAGCTGTATAATATAATGGGCACTATCTAGATATCCCATAAATATAAACCTCTATGTCTCAATTGACAATGTACAGCAGTATACAAGAAAGAGCTATATGTACTAAAGTCGGCCGTCCAATAACACAAACTCGAATAGACTCGAGAAGAGATGAGTCTACAAAAACTAGGCTACAACAGCAGGTGAATAATCAATAAGAATAATGTAACCATAATGCCGGTGGAAATGATATGAGTACCTGGTACAATGCCCGCAAGACGTGCAACTCCATCAGCAACTCCAATGCTTCGCAATCGTCTATACTGCAAAACTGGCAGGGCACCAGGTCCTCAGAGGGACGTAACAAGGTACAAAAATACAGTATGCCAAAGTACAACAGAAAGTACAAGTGCAATGATGGGGTAATCTAGCATAACCAACTAAGTGTGACACAGTTTGAAGATAATGTTCGACGCGTGGGCTATCCAAAATAAAACCGTAGCTCCGAATACGGAGACACACGGGATGTACCACAGCTCCAGGCAAAGAGTCACACGGGTGATACAACTACACTAGATATAGGGTCACTATAGGAACAATACATGTACATATATAAGCACGTGCAGAGGAACCCAAACGTCTAGTAACTGTCTTCCCCATCCCAAGCAGTCAACGATTGTGCGTTGAACCTGAACCTCTATCTACCAGTCTCGTCACACAGAAATAACTCAACAGACGTGACCCTAAGGTCGTCCCAGTCTCTGGTCATGATGTCAGTATCAGGATACAGGAAATCTGGCACGATAACAGTGTATGAATGTGTCCTTGGGTGACGATATACTCAGGTACGTACATCGAGGTGTTACGAACATCTAACATTCGTTATAAGATGTTACGACGAACGTCTGCACCCGGTTGTGATCCGGACACGAAGCAATGATCTAAATCAAACACGCGCACTGTGTACATAATAAAACAATAAATAACTGTAACTGAAATACAGGGTGGCAAGGTACACTTGCCTACGTCCGGCTGCTGATGACGGGGATCCGGTACCACGTCCAAGTCCTCAGGTCCCGTAGTACCTAGAGATGAGATACAAACCCAATCAAAATCTATCACACGACAAACAGGGATATGACACACGTCTATACATATGTTCAGTCTCAGCTACGACTCATAGGGACAAGACGCTAGGGGGTTGACCACAGTTGACTATTGGTATGATACATCAAATCAACTAGTCATCTGTACCATATCATCAACCAAATCCTCAATCACGATATTCAGTTAATCAACCCTGATCCAAACCTCAGTTACAAGTCAGAAGACACTAAGCTAGAGGGTTATATCTATTACGATCAATCACAGTATACTATCATCAGACAATCCTCAATCATATACCTCTCCATGATGTTTATCAGTATCTCCAGCCATGATCAATCCTCTGGTTTTCTTCTCCCAGTGTTCACAGACGTGAGCCTGTATATTGAATTATCATCCTCGAAATAAATGACTTATTGATTAAACCCTCAATTATAACCAATCATTTAAGTATTCCACCCTTCTCACATATGCATAGTTCACAAATACCTATTTGTATTCCTCAATCGCGTTCGTCATTAATAAACAAATCCTCAAAATAATGAACAACTTAAGGATAACACACAGTATTTCATCATAATTTACCTGTTCCTTAAAAATATTTAAGAATCATATAAAACCATGTAATATACTCTAAAATCTCAATGCAAATTTTGGTATGTATAAAACCCCTGAAAATCTCATAGGGCATTTAAACCCCTAACCTCATTATATTTAACATTTCTAACCCTCAAATATATATGTTTTATAGCCTCCATCTATGAATATTAACGCATTCAAAATCCTAAACTCAACATTAAACTCTAATCCCATTATTAACATATGATCATTTATACTACACTACATCTACACAAACATTATTTAAACACAAACCCTAACTAAAAACACAAAACCATATATAACAACATAGAGAGGGGGGATATTGTTTCACCTCGGTGAGGTGGCTGCTGGCCGGGAAACCGCGGATGTCCGGATGGAGGTGGCAGGAAGCTGCTGTGGTGTTCTGATGACGATGGTGGTGGGGGTTCTTCGGGTGCAGCGGGGTCGAGGTGGAACTCTGGTCGAGGAAGACGAGGGGTCCTGCTCGGAGTCGGTTCCGGTCGAGCCACGACGTGCCCCGGCTCGTGGAGGGAGGTCGACGGAGTTAATGGTGGAGGGAGATCGGATGTTCATTTGGTGGACGGGTTCACCGAGGAAAGGGCTGGCCGGTGGAGGAGTCGGCCGGAGTTGGTGCTCGGCCGGAGGGTGAAGTCGGGTTAAGGTGGAGAAGGTGAAGTGAAGAGGAAGAAATGGAGAAGAAGAAGAATTTTTAATCGGTTGTGAGTGTATGGAGGTGTCACGCCCCAGTCCAAAAATACGTAGGACCAGGAATACGGGACACACCAGCTAGGCATTCAACCAGACTCTGGTCTGATTCGAATACGTATAAGCTGTAGAATATAAAGGGCACTATCTAGATATCCCATAAATGTAAACCTCTAGATCTCGATCCACAATGTACAACAGTATACAAGAAAGAGCTATATGTGCCAAAGTCGGCCGCCCAATAACACACAAACTCGAATAGACTCGAGAAGAGATGAGTCTACAAAAACTAGGCTACGACAGCAGATGAATAATCAATAAGAATAAAGTAACTATAATGCCGGTAGAAATGACGTGAGTACCCGATACAGTGCCCGTAAGATGTGCAACTCCATCAGCAACTCCAATGCTCCGTAACCGTCTATGCTGCAAAACTGGCAGGGGACCAGGTCCTCAGAGGGACATAACAAGGTACAAAAATACAATATGCCAAGTAAACAGAAAGTACAAGTGCAACGACATGGTACTCTATCATAACCAAACAAGTGTGACACAGTTTAAAGACATAGTTCGTCGCATGGGCTGTCCAAAATAAAATCGTAGCTCCGAACACAGAGACACACGGGGCGTACCGTAGCTCCGAGCACAGAGTCACACGGGTGATATACTACTCTAGAATACAGGATCACTACATATATATATATATATATATATAAGCGCGTGCAGAGGAGCCAAAACGTCTAGTAACTGTCTTCCCCTTCCCAAGCGGTCAACGATGGTGCGCTGAACCTGAACCTCTATCTAACAATCTCGACACACAGAAATAACTCAACAGACGCGACCCTAAGGTCGTCCCAGTCTCTGGTCATGATGTTAGTATCAGGATAAAGGAATCTGGAACAATTACTGTGTATAAGTGTGTCCTGGGGTATCGATATACTCAGGTACGTATATCGAGGTGTTACGAACATCTAACTTTATTCTAAGATGTTACGACGAACGTCTGCACCCGATTGTGATCCGGACGCGAAGTATCGAACGTCAACATAGATACGTGCACAATGTACATAAGAAAACAATAAATATCTGTAATCTAAAATACAGGGTGGCAAGGTACACTTGTCTGTGTCCGACTGCTGATGACGGGGATCCGGTACCACGTCCAAGTCCTCACGTCCCATAGTACCTAGAGATAAGATACAAACCCAAATCAATAAACTATCACATGGCAAACAGGGATGTGACACACATCTATACATAAGCTCAGTCTCAGCTACGACTCACAGGGACACGACGCTAGGGGTTGACCACAGTTGACTATCGGTACGATACGTCAAATCATCTAGTCATCTGTACCACATCATCAAACCATCCTCAAAACACAATTAACGATTATTAACCCTTCATTTCATATCGTTGTTACCAATCACAAGTACTACTCCAATTTGACCACCTTTAATTTTCCAGTCCCCAAATTAACAATTAGGGGTTTTGTACTACACACTAGTCCTTAATCAATCACGTGCTCCTCGGAGTTCATCAACGTTCAAATATATCATAATCTTATTTCTCCTCAATTTAATCCTCATTAAGTTATTTAGCATTTCCCACCATGTATTACATCTAGGACATTTATTTAAAATCAAACCCTAACTTCCATGAAAATCCTTTATCAATTCTTTTATAATTTATTTGTAAACCCTAAACCTAAATCTCCATGCAAAACATTTTAAATTATTTTAATTCATGCAATTAACAAACCCTAACCTACATTAACCCTAAAACATAATAAACCTCATCATCAACACACAATACACCCACAAGACAAATAAACCCTAGTAAAAATAACTCACAAAACCATAAACAAGGAGAGGGGGAGTGATATACCTAGGCGAGGTGGCGTCGACCGGGGTTGGCCGGAGAACAGCGGGTCAGCAGGGTGGTGGTAGTGATGATGCAATGGTGGTAAAGATTGGTGGACGGCAAGGTGGTGGAAATGATGGTGCAATGGAGGTGGTGGAGACCGGCTATGGTGGCGGTGGAGGTGATGCAATGGTGGTGGTTGGACTGTGGAGTCGAGGGGGACAGTGCAGGAGCCGCGGGGTCTGTCGGGGTGTCTCGGCGAGGGTTGCAGAGACAGCAGCCAGAGAACATTGGATATCTTGGTGCGGGTTGGGCAGTGCCGGAGAGCAGTAGAGTCGGGGGTTGGCTCGACGCCGGTCCGAGGACCATGACGTGGTAGGGCAGCACCGGAGAACAGCGGCTACAGCGCCGAGCTGCGAGGGTGCGGGCTCGACGCGGGGAGAGCGCTGGAGCTTTGGCGGGTTGTAGTGCCGAGCTGCGGGGTGCAGGCTCGACGCCAGGGACAGCGCCGGAGCTAGGCTGGCAGGGAAGCTGGCCGGAGAACAACGATCAGTTGGCCAGATGTTGGGCTCCCCAAGAAGAAGAAGAAGAAAGGAAGAAGAAGAAGAAGGAAGAAAATAAATATGGAAGGGGGGCTCAGTTTTCAAGGTGGAGGAGGGGAGAGAGAGAGGTGGGGGGTTTTAAATGTGCCTAGGGATTAGAGCCTATATTGGGGAGAGGGGGAAAGGATATATTATAGGGGGTTGTGTGGAGGATGGATTTTTGTGATGCTCCCAATTCAAATGGAGGGTTGGAATTTTACATGAAGGGAATAGGTTTCTTCATGAAAAATAAGGGGAGGAGTTGGGTTGACTACAGTCAAAGAAGTGGTAGCCTCTCCATTTGGCCTTGGCCAATGAGGGTGTGACACATGTTGCAATATTTGTAATTTAGTCCCTTAAGTTTGGGTAATTGCACAAACACATGAAATGATGCAAAATTTTTGGGGGAATTGGTGTTTGGTATTTTGTAGAGTGAGGGGGTATTGTGTGTTTGGCATGGGCTTAATTAAATGGGCATTGGAATTAAATGGGAATTAAAATAGGATTAGTCAAAATTGGTATCCCTGATTTAATTAGAATAAAAGTGTCCCGCGCTTTTAAATTAAATGGGGGCACTTGGGGTCAAAATTTAGAAATAACACAAAGGTCAAAAATGGTGTGGGCTTGGAGTCAGTCTTGGACCCTTCAGTTGGTCCGGCTCACCGGGTTAAGTTGGTATCTCAAAATTTAAGGTAATGACACAGGTGTCCGACACGGAATTTAATTATGGGATTTTGGATACGGGAAGTTGTGCAATTAATTTAAGGCACAACAGATTTAATTTTATGAAGACGGAAAAGTCCAGTACCTAAATTGGTGAGTCAAGTCAGAAGTATAATAGTCTGATAGAATTTATGGGCTGATAATGGGCTCCGAATAATTCAACAATGGTTGGGTGCGCCAAGGGTTTAATTAATAAATAACAGACCTAAGCAACCCTACTCTAAACCTCAAACATCTGCTGCTAAACCAAGATTTTCCGTCCCATATCTGACTATCTATAGAATTAATTGAGGGGGTTTACATCCCTCCCAACTTAGAAAAATTTTGTCCCCAAAATTAAGAGTAAAGCACGATAATAGCTAAAAGAATTTTAAAAACAAGCTAGTAACCAAATGCGGTACGTATATTCGTACCTTGCTCCTCAAATAAATACGGGAACCGCTGTCGAATGGAATCCTTGCGCTCCCAGGTAGACTCGCCTGGCGAATGATGCTTCTATGCAACTCTGACCAGTCGAATAGTTTCCCCTCTCAAAGTCTTCTCACTGTGATCGAGGATCTCAACCGGCTGCTCTACATAAGATAGACTGGGCCCGACTGTAATCTCCGAATGATCAAGCACGTGGCTAGGGTCTGCCACATATCTCCTCAACTGCGATACGTGAAATACGTCATGCACTCCTTATAATGATGGAGGCAATGCAAGACGATAAGCCACTTCGCCAACTCGTTCCAAGATGTCAAAAGGTTCGATGTACCTCGGTCTCAGCTTGCCTCTGCCTCCGAATCTGATGGTACCACGAGTAGGCGATATCTTCAAAAATAAATGGTCACCTCCCTTGAACTCCAACGGTCTGTGATACGCATCTGCCCAATGTCTCTGTCTGTCCTGTGCTGTACGCAGGTGGCTCTGAATCTGCTTGACTTTCTCCACTGTCTATGTCACTAACTCTGGACCAAGTATCTGACGCTCTCCCACGTCACTCCAACATATTTGTGACCTATACTTCCTGTCGTATAGTGCCTCATAAGGTACCATCTGTATGCTAGCCTGGTAGCTATTATTGTAGGAGAATTCCACCAAGTGTAGATGGTCCTCCCAAGATCCTCCAAAATCGATCATGCACGCTCTCAACATATCCTCTAATATCTGTATCGTGCGCTCTGACTGGCCATCAGTCTGTGGTTGATATGCAGTGCTAAACTTGAGACAATTTTCTATACTCTCCTGCATACTCCGCCAAAAATATGACGTAAATCTGGAATCACGATCCGATACAATGCTAACAGGCACTCCATGTAGTCGTACTATCTGCCTCATATACATGTCTCCGTGGACTGCCCATCTCTGAAGGGCAAGAAATGTGCAGACTTTGTGAGTCTGTCTACGATAACCCAAACTACATCCTTCCCGCTAGGGCTCTGCGAAAATCTTGTGACGAAGTCCATGGTAATGTGTTCCCACTTCCACTCGGGAATGGGAAGCGGCTGTAATAATCCTGCAGTTCTCTGTTATTCAGCCTTGTCTTGCTGACATACCCAACATCTTACCACGAATCTCGCAATCTCTCTCTTCATCCCATGCTACCAGTAATGTTGCCTCAAATCTCGGTATATCTTTGTACTGCCGGAATGAATAGAATAATCGAGCTATGAGCCACGATCATCAACTCTTGGCGTAGCTCGCCACTCGGAACGCATAGGCGATCTCCATACCTCAATGTTCCGTCTTCATGAATCCTGAGTTCCGTTTGCATGTCGGCCTCTGTCATTTCTCGCAGTCGTCTAAATCTCATATCTGTAGGGAATGCTGTCTTGATCCTCTCAATAAATGTGGACTGAACCTCAAGGCTAGCCATTTGTCCATCCATGCCTGGTAATACAAGCTCAATCCTGAGTTCCTGAAAATCCTCTAACAATTGGCGATGAGTCGTAAAAATATGCCATAGGCTTCCTGCTTAAGGCATCTGCTACTACATTCGCCTTGCCAGGGTGGTACTGCAACCTTGATATTATAATTTGTCATAAATTCTAGCCAGCACCTCTGTCCCATGTTGAGCTCCCTCAGCGTGCAGACATACTTCAGACTTTTTTGGTGTTCCGTATAATCTCAACATGCTCTCCATAAAGGTAGGGTCAAAATTGGTGCTGATGTCAGACGCTTCTTCAGCTCATCGAAAGCCGTCTGACACTCTTCGGTCCAGATAAACTCCTCTCCTTTACCCGTCAGTCGTGTCATAGGTGCAACAATCCTCGAGAATTTTTTCACGAACCTCCGATAATATCTGGCAAGTCCGAGGAAACTCCTAACCTCTGTAACTGATGTAGGGGTAGGCCATGTCTCAACTGTAGCTATCTTCTCTGGGTCAACTGATAGTCCATCTCCGATGATTATGTGTCCCAGAAACGGTACTCCATCCAAGCAGAACTCACATTTGCTGAGCTTGGCGTACAGTCTCTCATGTCTCAGCGTCTCCAACACGATCCTGAGATGTCTCTCATGCTCCTCCTGGCTCTTAGAATATACCACGATATCATCGATAACTACCACCACGAACTTATCCAAGTACTGGTGGAAAACATTGTTCCTCAAGCTCATAAATACTGCTGGCACGTTGGTTAAAACAAAACGACATGATTAGAAACTCATAGTGTCCATACTTCGTCCGAAAAGTCATATTCGGAATGTTCTCTTTCCGTACCTTGATCTGATGATAACCGAATCTGAGATCAGTCTTCGAGAATACATATGCGCCACTTAGCTGATTAAAAAAAAATCATCGATGCGCGTCAATGGGTACTTGCTCTTTATCGCTACAGCATTTAATGCCCTGTAATCGATACACAACTATACTGTCTCATCCTTCTTCGGCACTAATAAGATGGTTGCTTCCCATGGAAAAATACTAGCCCGACTGAAACCCTTGTCTAAGAGATCCTCTACTATGGACCTTCAACTCAACCAACTCTATCGGTGCTAGTCTGAAGACGAGTAAATAACTGGCTCGGCTCTTGGAGTCAACTCTATAGCAACTCTATCTCTCTGTCAGGTGGCAGGCCTGGAAGATTCTCTAAAACCACATCCTCAATCACTTATATATTGCGGGAGTACACTGGTTCACCTTGCATTTTGTGCCCCTAAGGTAGATGGGCACATACTCCTGGGATCCCTGAAGAAACTCAACTCAAGGTAACCTGATGGTCAAAAAAATAATGCAACCACGTCGACAATCCAGCGTCGCGTGGTATTGGCTCAACCAACTCATGCTAGGACGATGTCATCGTCTAGACTTTAACCTCAAGATAAATTCTCCTGTTCTTTTTTCAACATCAATCCTCAAAAGAAAATATTTTCTTACCTAATGTATAATTTCTCTTCTCCTCAAGGCTTTCCCTAAAATTTTATTCCTTAAATTTCTTCTTTTCGTTATTCATCTCTCCAAGTCATATAGTATAATAATGGTATCACCCAAGCGCATACTAGAATTCCTGGAATCAGATCATTATCTTCCAAGTGAGAGCCTAAAATTTTATCTCCTCTAGTCCATAATATCATTCCTGGTATTGCTATTATTTACAACAACTAATTCCTAGTATCGGGCTATGCACCTCCATAAATTATTCTAGATCAACAATCCTTCCAGCTCCCAGTACTTCCAAGATCACTGCTATCTCAAGTACGGATAGGGTACTACTGGTTCCAATTCTCTTGCTAACCTTCCACACTAGTTCTAGAATCTAAAAGAACCTATCAATCTATCCTACTCAGGGTAACAATCTTCTCAGGGAATATTATACGAATTATGCCTTCTTTCGCCTGGTCTTCGATCTTCTTCTGGAGGGAACCATCAGGCACAAGCGTTTGCCTTCTCGAGTAATAGGAGATGAGAAACAATGATAACAATATTGACGAAAACTGAACGAATACAAATTGGAAGTCCAAGGGCGATAATCACATACAAAGTGAGTTTTTAAAATCGATTATGGATTGAGATCCTATTCAACAATCATAATATTTATTCCTAATTTGTAGGCTCGCTTGGCACAGTCAGATGACCAAGACGATTTAAATTCGACCTGTATGGGCCACCACAAAAATATGTCACGCCCTAGTCCCAAAATACATAGGACCAGGAATACGTGACACGCCAGCTACGCATTCGACCAGACTCTGGTCTGACTCGAATACGTATAAGATGTAGAATATAAAGGGCACTATTTAGATATCCCATAAATGTAAACCTCTAGATCTCGATCCACAATGTACAGCAGTATACAAGAAAAAGCTATATGTGCCAAAGTCGGCCGCCCAATAACACACAAACTCGAATAGACTCGAGAAGAGATGAGTCTACAAAAACTAGGCTACGATAACAGATGAATAATCAATAAGAATAAAGTAACTATAATGCCGGTAGAAATGACGTGAGTACCCGGTATAGTGCCCGCAAGACGTACAACTCCATCAGCAACTCCAATGCTCCGTAACCGTCTATGTTGCAAAATTGCCAGGGGACCAGGTCCTTAGAGGGACGTAACAAGGTACAAAAATACAATATGCTAAGTAAACAAAAAGTACAAGTGCAACGACAGGGTACTCTATCATAACCAAACAAGTGTGACATAGTTTAAAGACAATGTTCGACGCGTGGGCTATCCAAAATAAAATCGTAGCTCTGAACACAGAGACACACGGGGCGTACCGTAGCTCCGAGCACAGAGTCACACGGGTAATACACTACTCTAGAATACAGGATCACTACATATACATATATAAGCGCATGCAGAGGAGCCCAAACGTCTAATAACTGTCTTCCCCTTCCCAAGCGGTCAACGATGGTGCACTGAACCTGAACCTCTATCTAACAGTCTCGACACACAGAAATAACTCAACAGACGCGACCCTAAGGTCGTCCCAGTCTCTGGTCATGATGTCAGTATCAGG
This sequence comes from Iris macrosiphon, assembly GCA_036927795.1. Lineage (NCBI taxonomy): Eukaryota > Viridiplantae > Streptophyta > Magnoliopsida > Asparagales > Iridaceae > Iris > Iris macrosiphon. The sequence continues at coordinate 134,403 of JAYESA010000066.1, read as the reverse complement.
ATACAGGAATCTGGCACGATTACAGTGTATGAGTGTGTCCTGGGGTGTCGATATACTCAGGTACGTACATCGAGGTGTTACGAACATCTAACATCATTCTAAGACGTTACGACGAATGCCTGCACCCGGTTGTGATCCGGACGTGAAGTATCGAACGTCAACATAAATATGTGCACAATGTACATAAGGAAACAATAAATATCTGTAATCTGAAATACAGGATGGCAAGGTACACTTGCCTGCGTTCGGCTGCTGATGACGGGGATACGGTACCACGTCCAAGTCCAAGTCCTCAGGTCCCCTAGTACCTATAGATGAGATACAAACACAAATCAATAAACTATCACATGGCAAACAGGGATGTGACACACATCTATACATAAGCTCAGTCTCAGCTACGACTCACAGGGATAAGACGCTAGGGGGTTGACCACAGTTGACTATCGGTACGATACGTCAAATCATCTAGTCATCTGTACCACATCATCAAACCATCCTCAAAACACAATTAACGATTATTAACCCTTCATTTCATATCGTTGTTACCAATCACAAGTACTACTCTAATTTGACCACCTTTAATTTTCCAGTCCCCAAATTAACGATTAGGGGTTTTACACTACACACTAGTCCTCAATCAATCACATGCTCCTCGGTGTTCATCAATATTCAAATATATCAGAATCTTATTTCTCCTCAATTTAATCCTCATTAATTTATTTAGCATTTCCCACCATGTATTACATCCAGGATATTTATTTAAAATCAAACCCTAATTTCCATGAAAATCCTTTATCAATTCTTTTATAATTTATTTGTAAACCCTAAACCTAAATCTCCATGCAAAATATTTTAAATTATTTTAATTCATGCAATTAACAAACCCTAACCTACATTAACCCTAAAACACAATAAACCTCATCATCAACACACAATACACCCACAAGACATATAAACCCTAGTAAAAATAACTCACAAAACCATAAACAAGGAGAGGGGGAGTGATATACCTAGGCGAGGTGGCATCGACCGGGGTTGGCCGGAGAACAGCGGGTCAGCAGAGGGATGGTGGTGATGATGCAATTATGGTAAAGATTGGTGGTCGGCAAGGTGGTGAAAATGATGGTATAATAGAGGTGGTGGAGATCGGCTAAGGTGGCGGTGGAGGTGATGCAATGGTGGTGGTTGGACTGTGGAGTCGAGGGGGACAGTGCCGGAGCCACGGGGTCTGTCGAGGTGTCTCGGCGAGGGTTGCAGGGACAGCAGCCGGAGAACAGTGGATATCTCGGCGCGGGTTGGGCAGTGCCGGAGAGCAGTGGAGTCGGGGTTGGCTCGACGCCGGACCGGGGACCACGACGTGGTAGGGCAGCACCGGAGAACAGCGGCTGCAGCGCCGAGCTACGGGGGTACGGGTTCGATGCGGGGACTGCGTCGGAGCTGTGGCGGGTTGCAGTGCCGAGCTGCGGGGTGCAAGCTCGACGTCAGGAACAGCGCCAAAGCTAGGCTGGCCGGAGAACAATGGTCAGTTGGCCGGATGTTGGGCTCCCCATGAAGAAGAAGAAAGGAAGAAGAAGAAGGAAGAAAATAAATATGGAAGGGGGGCTCGATTTTCAAGGTAGAGGAGGGGAGAGAGAGAGGAGGGAGATTTTTAATGTGCCTAGGGATTAGGGCCTGCATTGGGGAGAGGAGGAAAGGATATTCTATAGGGGGTTGTGTGAAGGATGGATGGTTATGATGCTCCCAATTCATATGGAGGGTTGGGATTTTACATGAAGGGAATAGGTTTCTTCATGAAAAATAAGGGGAGGAGATGGGTTGACTACGGTCAAAGAAGAGGTAGCCTCTCCATTTGGCCTTGGCCAATGAGGGTGTGACATATGTTACAATATTTGCAATTTAGCCCCTTAAGTTTGGGTAATTGCACAAACACATGTAATGATGCAAAAATTATGGGGGAATTGGTGTTTGTTGTTTTGTAGAGTGAGGAGATATTGTGTGTTTGGCATGGACTTAATTAAATGGGCATTGGGATTAAAATGGGATTAGTCAAAATTGGTATCCCCGATTTAATTAGAATAAAAGTGTCCCCCGCTTTTAAATTAAATGGGGGCACTTGGGGTCAAAATTTAGAAATAACACAAAGGTCAAAAATGGTGTGGGCTTGGAGTCAGTCTTGGACCCTTTAGTTGGTCTGGCTCACCGGTTAAGTTGGTATCTTAAAATTTAAGGTAACGACATAGGTGTCCGACACAGAATTTAATTATGGGATTTTGGATACGGGAAGTTGTACAATTAATTTAAGGCACAACGAATTTGATTTTATGAAGACGGAAAAGTCCAGTGCCGAAATTGGCGAGTCAAGTCAGAAGTACAATAGTCCGATAGAATTTATAGGCTGATAATGGGCTCCGAATAATTCAACAATGGCTGGGCGCGCCAAAGGTTTACTTAATAAATAACAGACCTAAGCAACCCTACTCTAAACCTCAAACATCTGCTGCTAAACCAAGGTTTTCTGTCCCATATCTGACTATCTATAGAATTAATTAAGGGGGTTTACAGGAGGAAGGAGAGAGAGAGGGGGTGGGGGTTTCTCTAGGCATGGGGATTAGGGCCGGCCTTGGGGGAAGAGTAGTGATGGAGACATCTTATAGGTTAGAGTGTGATGTTTGGAGGGTGGAGATCTACCCATTTCAAATGTGGGGTAAGAATTTTACATAAAGAGAAGGGTTTCTTCATGTAAAGGAGAGGGGGGGTGATGTTGACCGGTCAAAGAAGAGGGAGGCCTCTCCATTTGGCCTTGACTAATGAGGGTGTGCCACATATCGCATTATTTGTAATTTAGCCCTTAAGTTTGGATAATTGCACAAACACATGAAATAATGGGAAAATTATGGGAGAAATTGTGTTTGGTATTTTGTAGGGTGAGGGGGTGTTGTGTGTTTGGCATGGGCTTAATTAAATGGGCATTGGAATTAAATGGGGATTAAAATGGGATTAGTCAAAGTTGGTATCCCGGATTTAATTAGAATAAATAAGTCCCATGCTTTTTAATTAAATGGGGGAACTTGGAGTCTAAATTTGGAAGTGACACAAAGGTCAAAATGGTGTAGGCTTGGTGTCAGTCTTGGACCCTTTAGTTGGTCCGGCTCAACGGGTTAAGCTGGTGTCTCAAAATTGAAGGTAACGACACAGGTGTCCATCACGGGATTCAAATATGAAATTTGGATACGGAAAGTTGTGCAATTAATTTAAAGCACCAAAGATTTGATTTTGAGTAACGGGAAAGTCCAGCACCTAAATTGGCGTGTCAAGTCAAGAGTGCAATAATCTATTGGAATTTACGGGCTGATGTTGGGCTCCGAATAATTCAATAACGGTAGGGCGCGCTAAGGGTTTAATTAAAATAAACAGTCATCTGCAACCTTACTCTAAAACTCAATCAACTGCTGCTAAACCAAAATTTTCTATTCCATACCAGACTATCTATAACAATAATTGAGGGAGTTTACATCCTTCCCAACTTAGAAAAATTTTGTCCCAAAAATTAAAAGTAAGGCACGATACTAGCTACAAGAATTTAAAACAAACTGGTAATCAATTGCGGTACAAAAATTCGTAACTCGATCCTCAAATAAATACGAAAAACGCTGTTGAATAGAATCCTCGCGCTCCCAGGTAGACTTGCCTGGCGAATGATGCTTCCATGCAACTCTGACCAGTCAAATAATCTGACCTCTCAAAGTCTTCTCACTGTGACCGAGTATTTTCCCTGGCTGCTCTACGCAAGATAAACTGGGCCCGACTGTAATCTCCGAAGGATTAAGCACGTGGCTAGGGTCTGCCACATATCTCATCAACTGTGATACGTGAAATGTGTCATGCACTCCTTCTAATGATGGAGGCAATGCAAGATGATAAGCCACTTTGTCAACTCGTTCCAAGATGTCAAAAGGTCCAATGTACCTCGGACTCAGCTTGCCTCTGCCGCTGAATCTGATGGTACCACGAGTAGGCGATATCTTCAAAAATACATGGCCACCTTCCTTGAACTCCAAAGGTCTGCGGTGCGTATCTGCCCAATGTTTCTGTCTGTCCTGTGTTGTACGCAGGTGGCTTTGAATCTGCTTGACTTTCTCCATTGTCTGGGTCACCAACTCTGGACCAAGTATTTAACGCTTTCCCACGTCACTCCAACATACTGGTGACCTATATTTCTTGTCGTACAATGCCTCATAAGGTGCCATTTGTATGCTAGCCTGGTAGCTATTATTGTAGGAGAATTCCACCAAGTATAGATGGTCCTCCCAAGATCCTCCAAAATTAATCATGCATGCTCTTAACAAATCCTCTAATATCTGTATCGTGCGCTCTGACTGGCCATCAGTCTGTGGATGATACGCAGTGCTGAACTTGAGACGAGTTCCTAGACTCTCCTGCATACTCTGCCAAAAATACGATGTGAATCTGGAATCACGATCCGATACGATGCTGACAGGCACTCCATGTAGTCGTATTATCTGCCTCATATACATGTCATCTCCGTGGACTGCCCAACTTTGAAGGTCAATAAATGTACAGACTTGGTGAGTCTGTCTACAACAACCCAAACTATATCCTTCCTGCTAGGGCTTCACAGAAATCCTGTGACGAAGTCCATGGTAATGTGTTCCCACTTTCACTCGGGAATGGAAAGCAGCTGCAATAGTCCTGCAGTTCTCTGTTATTCAGTCTTGTCTTGCTGACTTACCAAGCATCTTGCCATGAATCTCACAATCTCTCTCCTCATCCCATGCTACCAGTAATATTGTCTCAAATCTCGGTACATCTTCGTACCCCCAGGATGAATAGAATAATCGAGCTATGAGCCTCGGTCATCAACTCTTGGCGTAGCTCACCACTCGAAACGTATAGGCGATCTCCATACCTTAATGTTTCGTCTTCATGAATCCTGAGTCCTGTTTGTATGTCGGCCTCTGTCCTTTCTCGCAGTCATTTAAATCTCGTATCTGTAGGCAAGGCTGCCTTGATCCTCTCAATAAATGTGGACTGAACGTCGAGACTGGCCATCTGTCCATCCCTGCCTGGAAATACAATCTCAATCCTGAGTTTCTAAAAATCCTCCAACAACTGGCGATGAGTCATAAACTATATTCGCCTTGCCAGGGTGGTACTGCAACTCGATATTATAATCTATCATAAATTCTAGCCCGCCTATGTCCCATGTTGAGCTCCTTCTGCGTGTAGACATACTTCAGACTTTTGTGATCTGTATAAATCTCAACACGTTCTCCTTAAAGATAGTGTCGCCATAGCTTTTAGTGCAATTATCACTGCAGCTAGCTCTAGATCATGCGTCTGATAGTTCTTCTCATGAACCCTCAGCTGTCCTGATGCTTAGAATATCTATTCTATCTGAACATAACTCAGATTTGCTGAGCTTGGCATACAGCCTCTCATTTCTCAGCGTCTCCAACATGATCCTGAGATGTCTCTCGTGCTTCTCCTGGTTCTCGGAATATACCAAGACGTCGATGAACACCACTATGAACTTATCTAAGTATTGGTGGAAAATATTGTTCCTCAATCTCATAAATACTGCTGGCACGTTGGTTAAACCAAACGGCATGACTAGAACCTCATAGTGTCCACACTTCGTCCAAAATGCCGTCTTCGGAATATCTTTTCTCCATACCTTGATCTGATGTTAGCCTGATCTGAGATCGATCTTCGTGAATACAAAATGTGCTGTTAAGCTAGTCAAATAAATTATCGCTGCGCAGCATAGGGTACTTATTCTTTATCGTTACTGTACTTTACTCCCTGTAATTGAGACGCAACGTACCGTCCCGTCCTTCTTCGGTATAATAAGATGGTTGCTTCCCAGGGAGAAACACTAGTCTGACTGAAACCCTTATCTAAGAGATCATCTACTTGGACTTTTAACTCAACCAACTCTATCGGTGCTAGTCTGAAGACGGGAAAATAACCGGCTCGGCTCTTGGAGTCAACTCTATAGCAACTCTATCTCTCTGTCAGGTGGCAGGCCCGGAAGGTTCTCTAAAACCACCTCCTCAAACACTTATATAATGCGGGGGTACACTGGTTCACCTTGCATTGTGTGCTCCTAAGGTAGTTGGGCACCATACTCCTGGGCTCCCTGAAGAAACTCAACTCAGGGTAACCTGGTGGTATAAAAAAAATTAATGCAACCACGTCGGCAATCCAGCGTCGCGTGGTATTGGCTCAACCAATCCATGTCTAGGATAAGGTCTTAGTCTAGACTAAACCTTATAACAATTTCTCCCGTTCTGTTTTCAACATCAATCCTCAAAAGAAAAAAAAATCCTTGCCTAATGTATATTTTCTTTTCTCCTCAAGGTTTTTCCAAAAATTTTATTCCTCGAATTTCTTCTTTTCGTTATTTATCTCTCCAAGTTACATAGTACAATAATGGTATCACTCAAGCACATACTAGAATTCCTAGAATCAGATCATTATCTTCCAAGTGAGAGCCTGAAATTTTATTTTCTCTAGTCCATAATATTATTCCTGATATCGCTATCATTTACAACAACTAATTTTCAGCATCAGGCTATGCACCTCCATAAATTATTCTAGGTTATGATCAACAATCTTTCCAGCTCCTAGTACTTCCAAAATTACTGCTATCTCAGGTACAGGTAGGGTACTACTGGGTCCAACTCTTTTGCTAACCTTCCACACTAGTTCTAGAATCTAAAAGAATCTATCAATCTATCCTACTCAGGGTAACAATCTTCTCACGAATTCTGTCTTCTGGCATCTGGTCCTCGATCGTCTTCTGGAGGGAACTATCAGGCTAAAGCATTCGTCTTCCCGAATAATAGGGGACGAGAAACAATGATAACGATATTGACAGAAATTAAACGAATATAAATTGGAAGTCCAAGGGCGATAATCACATACAAAGTGAGTTTTTAAAATCGATTATGGATTGAGATCCTATTCAAAAATCATGATATCTATTCCTAAATTTGCAGGCTCGCTTGGCACAGTCAAGTGACCAAGACGATTTAAATCTGACCTGCATGGGCCACCACAAAAATATGTCACGCCCAAGTCCCAAAATACATATGACCAGGAATATGTGACACGCCAGCTACGCATTCGACCAGACTCTGGTCTGACTCGAATACGTATAAGCTGTATAATATAACGGGCACTATCTAGATATCCCATAAATATAAACCTCTATGTCTCAATCCACAATGTACAACAGTATACAAGAAAGAGCTATATGTGCTAAAGTCGGCCGCCCAATAATATACAAACTCGAATAGACTCGAGAAGGGACGAGTCTATAAAAACTAGGCTACAACAGCAGATGAATAATCAATAAGAATAATGTAACCATAATGTCGGTGGAAATGATATAAGTACCTGGTACAATGCCCGCAAGACGTGCAACTCCATCAGCAACTCCAATGCTCCGCAATCGTCTATACTACAAAATTGGCAGGGGACCAGGTCCTCAGAGGGATGTAACAAGGTACAAAAATACAACATGCCAAAGTACAATAGAAAGTATAAGTGCAACAACAGGGTAATCTAGCATAACCAACTAAGTATGACACAGTTTGAAGACAATGTTCGACGCGTGGGCTATCCAAAATAAAATTGTAGCTCCGGACAAAGAGTCACACGGGTGATACAACTACACTAGATACAGGATCACTACAGGAATAATACATGTACATATATAAGCGCGTACAGAGGAGCCCAAACGTCTAGTAACTGTCTTCCCCATCCCAAGCGGTCAACGATTGTGCGTTGAACCTGAACCTCTATCTAACAGTCTCGTCACACAGAAATAACTCAACAGACGCGACCCTAAGGTCGTTCCAGTCTTCGGTCATGATGTCAGTATCAGGATACAGGAAATCTTGCACGATAATAGTGTATGAATGTGTTCTGGGGTGACGATATACTCAGGTACGTACATCGAGGTGTTACGAACATATAACATTCGTTACAAGACGTTACGACGAACGTCTGCATCCGATTGTGATCCGGACATGAAGCAACGATCTAAATCAAACATGCGCACAGTGTACATAATAAAATAATAAATATCTGTTACTGAAATACAGGGTGGCAAGGTACACTTGCCTGCGTCCGGCTGCTGATGACGGGGATCCGATACCGCGTCCAAGTCCTCAGGTCCCGTAGTACCTAGAGATGAGATACAAACCCAATCAAAATCTATCACACGGCAAACAGGGATGTGACACACATCTATACATATGCTCAGTCTCAGCTACGACTCATAGGGACAAGACGCTAGGGGGTTGACCACAGTTGACTATTGGTATGATACATCAAATCAACTAGTCATCTGTACCATATCATCAACCAAATTCTCAATCATGATATTCAGTTAATCAACCCTGATCCAAACCTCAGTTACAAGTAAGAAGACACTAAGCTAGAGGGTTATATCTATTACGATCAATCACAGTATACTATCATCAGACAATCCTCAATCATATACCTCTCCACGATGTTTATCAGTATCTCCAGCCATGATCAATCCTCTGGTTTTCTTCTTCCGGTGTTCACAGACGTGAGCCTGTATATTAAATTATCATCCTCGAAATAAATGACTAACTTATTGATTAAATCCTCAATTATAACCAATCATTTAAGTATTCCATCCTTCTCACATATGCATAGTTCATAAATACCTATTTGTATTCCTCAATCGCGTTCGTCATTAATAAACAAATCCTCAAAATAATGAACAACTTAAGGATAACACACAGTATTTCATCATAATTTACCTGTTCCTTAATAATATTTAAGAATCATATAAAACCATGTAATATACTCTAAAATCTCAATGCAAATTTTGTTATGTATAAAACCCCTGAAAATCTCATAGGGCATTTAAACCCCTAACCTCATTATATTTAACATTTCCAACCCTCGAATATCTATGTTTTATAGCCTCCATCTATGAATATTAACGCATTCAAAATCCTAAACTCAACATTAAACTCTAATCCCATTATTAACATATGATCATTTATACTACACTACATCTACACAAACATTATTTAAAAACAAATCCTAACTAAAAACACAAAACCATATATAACAACATAGAGAGGAGGGGAGATTGTTTCACCTCGGCGAGGTGGCTGCGGGCCGGGAAACCGCGGATGTCCGGATGGAGGTGGCAGGAAGCTGCTGTAGTGTTCTGATGACGATGGTGGTGGGGGTTCTTCGGGTGCAGCGGGGTCGAGGTGGAACTCTGGTCGAGGAAGACGAGGGGTCCTGCTCGGAGTCGGTTCCGGTCGAGCCACGACGGGCCCCGGCTCGTAGAGGGAGGTCGATGGAGTTAATGGTGGAGGGAGATCGGATGTGCATTTGGTGGACGGGTTCGCCGGGGAAAGGGATGACCGGTGGAGGAGTCGGCCGGAGTTGGTGCTCGGCCGGAGGGTGAAGTCGGGTTAGGGTGGAGAAGGTGAAGTGAAGAGGAAGAAAGGGAGAAGAAGAAGAATTTTTAATCGGTTGTGAGTGTATGGAGGGAGGAGAGAGAGAGAGGGGGTGGGGATTTCTCTAGGCATGGAGATTAGGGCCGGCCTTGGGGGAAGAGTAGTGATGGAGACATCTTATAGGTTAGAGTGTGATGATTGGAGGGTGGAGATCTACCCATTTCAAATGTGGGGTGAGGATTTTACATGAAGAGAAGGGTTTCTTCATGCAAAGAAGAGGGGGGGATGATGTTGACCTGTCAAAGAAGGGGGAGGCATCTCCATTTGGCCTTGACCAATGAGGGTGTGCCACATGTCGCATTATTTGCAATTTAGCCCCTTAAGTTTGGATAATTGCACAAATACATAAAATAATGGGAAAATTGTGGAAGAAATGGTGTTTGGTGTTTTGTAGGGTGAGGGGGTGTTGTGTGTTTGGCATGAGCTTAATTAAATTGGCATTGGAATTAAATGGAGATTAAAATAGGATTAGTCAAAGTTGGTATCCCCGATTTAATTAGAATAAATAAGTCCCGCGCTTTTTAATTAAATGGGGGCACTTGGGGTCTAAATTTGGGAGTGACACAAAGGTCAAAAATAGTGTAGGCTTGGTGTCAGTCTTGGACCCTTTAGTTGGTCCGGCTCAACGGGTTAAGTTGGTGTCTCAAAATTGAAGGTAACGACACAGGTGTCCGTCACGGGATTCAAATATAAAATTTGGATATGGGAAGTTATGCAATTAATTTAGAGCACCAAGGATTTGATTTTGAGTGACGGGAAAGTCCAGCGCCTAAATTGGCGTGTCAAGTCAAGAGTGCAATAATCTGTTGGAATTTACGGGCTAATGTTAGGCTCCAAATAATTCAATAACGGTAGGGCGTACCAAAGGTTTAATTAAAATAAACAGTCATCTACAACCGTACTCTAAACCTCAATCAACTGCTGCAAAACCAAAATTTTCTATCCCATACCAGACTATCTATAGTAATAATTGAGGGGGTTTACAGGTACTATAGTAGACTTCAAGAGGATGATGCCTCGAGAGTTCAAAGGCACCGAAGGGATACTCTACGCGGATGACTGGCTAGAGGATATAAAGAGGAACTTGCATTTGGCGCAGATTCTGGAGATTCTTCAGATCGAGCATCTATACCTGGTCCATAGTGTGTAGGACATAAGTCGTCAAGATCCTCTGGAAAAAATATCCAGTCGGGATTGGAGCAAAGTACAAGCACTAATAGCAGTTCCATATATATTGATAAAAACTATAATACAGTGTAAAAAAATACAAGATGGATATAAGTACTGGCAATAAATAATACTGGAATAATGAAATACTGGAAATAAGAAATACTGGAGCATATGTCATCATCAATGGTATAACTAACAATGAACAGAAATACAAGTACATGCTAGAACAATGAACTGGATTATAAGTGGATGCTAGAACAATAACTAGAACATAGAAAAATGCTAGATCAATAAACTAAAGATACATGTATAGAATATCTAACTAAGTGTGTGAAATATCAGCATATCATGTGATCGGCTTGGGACTGATCAGGCTTGTTATATATGATTCATGTAAGGTCAGGCTAACCATCCGGATAGCTATGATGCGAGTAATTGTCAAGCTAATCACATATAACAGGCTATGAGGTATGTAATAGTCAGGCTGCATCGACGTGAGGTGTGGGTGAGCTATGATGCATGTAGAGTTGGGTATGATAACATAAGCTACTAATATCTTTTCGTCCCCAGCTAGAACGATGGATTCCAAATCATGAGTCCTCTTGATCGGTCTCGTTGATGCCAACTCGTGTATACATAGTGTCAGAATCATATATGCTATACAACTAGAATCATAGAGATAATCAACATAATAAAAACTGTCAGATAATGTACTCACCTGTGGTCCTCTGTTGGCAATACCAATGTCCTATTTTCGAGGTGTTGTCTGAATAATCCAACAGTCCTATAGATATTATTTAATAATAATACAGAATCAGTCGATACACTAACATACACACAATCATAAGTACAGTGAACTCAGAGACTACGCTAGGGGTGCTACTTGTCATCTAACAGGGTCAAGTGTGCGTCTAGCTGTACGGGTGTCACGTCCTCAATGCTGTGCATAATTAGCCAGTCAATCACTAACATATGTCTTGCCAGTACGTCAGTGTACACAAGGCAGTCAACTCACAATCACTCAGGGTCACATGGTCAAAGTAAATACGGGATATCCGTAATTAACACTAGGGTCATACAGTATAAATACATATATAGTCATATCTAGTATTAGCATTTAATTCCTACACAAAAAATATATATACTAAATTGATTATAATACACTACGCGTACGTATGCACATACGAGTTTGGTTTATTTGCATGGTCTCTTGTAATCAACATCTAATGAACTTCTCATGAAGCAACACGCTAACATCCTAATATTTTATACGTACATATACACAAACATGTAAGGAATAACTCGAACCTGCATACACGTGAACGAGGGGGATCCGAAGAGTTCTGTCGTCGAGGGAAGTCGACGAGGAGGGTGCTGCTGTCGTCGAGTCGTCGAGTCGTGGTTCAGACGTGGAGTCAACGGGAGAAGGTCTGTCCGACGGGCTTTCTACGAGCAAGGAGGAGGGTGGAGGCATGTACATGGAGAGGGAGATGGTGGTTTAGGCGGTCGGGTTCGCCGGGTTCAGGCGGGTGTAGTCGGGTGGAGGTTCAGCGTCATTGGCGGGATGGTGGCCGCGATGTTCAGTCGAGGGGGAATGGGTGGTGTCGACGGTTGATGGTCGTCGGGCCCGATGGAGATAATGGAGGAAGGAGGTTCAGCGTCGACGGTTGATGGATGGTGGCGGGCAGTCGTCGGCTTCAAGCGATCGTGAGGGGACGTTCAGCGATTTAGGTGGGATGGAGGAGTCGGCTGTGGTGGCGTGCAGGCGGTCGGGATCCGGTGGTCGAAAGGTGTAGACGATGGTGATGACGAAGGGAGGTGGAGAACAGCTCCGGTCGGCTTCAGGCGGGAGATGATGAACAAGAGGGGTGATGGTGAATAGGAAGTCGGCTAGGTTGGTTAGGGTTTAGATGTGAATAAAAAATAAGAAATATATATATATATATATATATGTGAAGAGGGTTTGGGTATTGACCTAGGTAGTTGGGCCGGTCAATACTCCTTGGAATTGGGTTCCCTTTTTCATGTAGAAATTTTAAAGGCTAGGATTTGCATTATTTCAAAATGGAGGGCTAAGGTTTGATGAGGGGTTGATGTTGAGTGTTACACACTCCTAAATTATGAAAAAAAAAATTACATGAAGGAAAATGGGGTTTTTTTCATGTGTTGGTCCAATGGGGTGTAGACACCTCAATGCACTTTTGCATAAAAGTGCCCAACAATTAGAAAATTGCACAAAGTGGGGTTTTGGATTAATTAATTAAAATTAACATAATTGATTTTTTAAATTTAATTAGAAGTACATGGGGTTAAAATTAGGTGTGACACAAATATCATGAATGAAGAAGACTCAGAATAGAATATTATCCTAATTTGGGTTGCACAAAAAGGGTCGAGATTGTGTCTCCAATTTCGATTGGAACGCACAAAGATATAAAGTTGGATTTATATAGAATTAAATATAATCATTTATAAAGAATGTTTTGCGACTAAAATGAAGCACAAGAAGGCATAGTTATGAGTTACGCAAGGATCAAAATAGAAGACTGGCATGTCTAGGACAAGGGTGTAAAATTTGTAGGAAGGCAATATCTAGTGTAGTGCTCCAAATATCGAAGCAACGATAAGGTACAACAATCAATTAAAATTACAGCAATTAAATATAAATAATATCATGCAATATTAACATATTAAATTAAATAATAAAAAGATAAAAATACCCATATTCTGGAATATGGTAGTGACAATTACAGAGCCGATGACTAGGCTGACCAAGAAGGATATGGAGTTTGTCTGGACAGAGGAAAGTTAGGCCACTTTTGACGAGCTAAAGAAGAGGTTGACAACAGCTCCGGTGTTGACATTGCCATCGGGATCGGGTGGATTCACTATCTATAGTGATGATTCAGGGAAGGGTTTGGGTTGTGTCTTACAGCAGAATAGGAAGGTGATTGTCTATGCTTCCAGGCAATTACGTCATCATGAGAAGAATTATCCTACCCACGATTTGGAGTTGGTAGCGGTCATTTTTACACTAAAGCTGTAGAAATACTATCTGTATGGAGAGCGTATGAAGATCTTCACAGATCACAAGAGCTTAAAGTACGTGTTTAAACAGAAAGAGCTAAACATGAGACAATGGCGGTGGTTGGAGTTGATAAAGTATGTGTTTACATAAAAAGAGCTAAATATGAGACAATGACGGTGGTTGGAGTTGATGAAGGACTTCGATATATCATTGCAGTACCATCCAGGAAAGGCAAATTTAGTCGTTGATGCCTTGAGCAGGTATCTAGTAGCTATAATCTTGACATTTATTGGCCGACCTTGAGAGCTTGGTATTGAGGTGGTGGTAATCGGTGTCGAGATACAGATATAGGGATTACAGATACAGTCGGAGTTGATGGACATTATCCGAGCTACGCAATATGATGGTGAGTCTCTGAGGAACATTAGAGCACAGGTTTGGATGGGATTATCCGAGGACTTCACTATTGCTGAGGATGGATCACTACGGCATGGTACCAAGTTGTTTATGCCAAGTGGGACATTACGCGAAGAGGTTCTTCAGGAGGCGCATCGATAGCAGTACTCTATACATCCAGGTGCCAACAAGAGGTATAGAGATCTGAGGGAGCATATATTGTCACGCTCTAGTCCCAAAATATCGAGGAACTAAACACGTGACAATGGCCAGCAGCACACACCGATGGGCAAACCCACTTTAATGGACCCATCAGGGTGTACTTAAGCTGTAAAACAACAATAAAGGTCTATGCAACTAATCTTATCCATAAAAATAAATACAATCAATATAAAATATAAAGCAACATCAAGTCTCAATAAAGTATCTCGGGGAACAACCCGATAATATGTATGATACAGCAGTTCAATAGACAGGAAATAGAAGTTCTACAAATAGAAATAACTGAGTATAATAAACCAGATACTCAGGTGAAATCCTCGGCGATCACCTTGTCCTCGGGTTCTGGTACTGCTCCAATGTATGCTCATGTCCCGTACACCTCGGGGTAGATCTCCTCTGCTAAACCTGGGGACATAATCCGGATCCAGCTCCTCAGGGGATATAGCAAGGTATAAGAATAACTCATGCCAAAAATAAATGCAGTGCAACAATAAATAAATTAATAGGTTAAACTATGTAACCAACTATGTGAAATGCAAGTGAGAGTGTAAACTCCCTTATTTATTTTTATAGATAAACGGGTTATGGGTTAGAAAATTTTGGTTCAACATCAGGTATTTGAGGTTTAGATTTAAGGTTGCAGATGTCTGTTTCTTTAATTAAACCCTTGGTGCACCCTACCATTGTTGCAATATTCGGAGCCCAACATTAGCCCATAAATTCCAATAAGTTGTTGCATTCTAGACTTGACACGCCAATTTAGGTGCTGGACTTTTCCTTTACTCAAAATCATAATCCCTTGTGCTTTAATTTAATTGCACAACTTTCCCTATCCAAAATCCATTATTTAATCCCGTATCGCGCACCTGTGTCGTTGCCATCAATTTTGAGATACCAACTCAACCCATTGAGCCGGACCAATTAAAAGGTCAAAGACTGACACCAAGCCTACACCCCTCATGACCTTTGTGTCACTCCAAATTGAGACCCTATGTGCCCCCATTTAATTTAAGAGCACAAGACAATTTATTCTAATTTAATTGGGGATACCAACTTTGACTAATCCCATTTTTAATCCCAACTTAACCCAATGCCCCATGAAATAAGCCCATGTAAAACACACAATACCCTCTCACCCTGCAAAATACCAAACATCAATTCTCCCACAAATTTTTCATTATTTTATGTGTCTGTGCAAATATCCAAATTTAGGGGACTAATTTGCAAAAGTTGCACTAGGTGGCAACACCCCATTGGTACAAGCTAAATGGAGAAGCCATCCATTCTTTGACTAGTCAACACCTCTCTCCCTTGAATGAAAAATCCTTCATGATCAATCCTAGCCACCCATTTGAATAAACTCTCATCCTCACCAGCCATCCCTCACACACACCCCTATAAAATATCTTCTCACACCCTTCCCAAGGAGCAGGCCCTAATTCCAACACCTTGGAAACTCCTTCCCCCCTCTCTCTCTCTCTCTTCCCTCTTCCTTACAATCCAGTCGACCCCTCCTCCTTATTTCCTTTTTTCTTCTTCTTCTTCTTCTTCTTCTTTACCACTTCTTTAATACTACCCAGCACGACCGGCCCTGATACTTCGGCCACACGAGCCCATCGACTCCAGGAGCCGAGCACCATCCCGCTGCCTCCACCATCTCCGACGGCCACTGCACCGCCATCCTCCACGGCCACCACTCCTCACCATCAGCAGCATCCTTCGGTCTCCACCACCTCACGACTTCTCCACCCGTACCACCACACACCACCAGCACCATCACCCCCACAACCTCAACCACCTACAGCCGCCACCTACGACTACCATACACCACCAGCACCACCCCACGACTTCTCCACCCATACCACCATACGCCACCAACACCATCACCCCCGCTGCCACGAACCACCACCATCTCGACCATACTTCGACCCGCACCACCACATCTTCACCATCATCATCACCACAACCTCCCCTCCGGCGAGACTCGCCACTCGCCGTCGACCACAGCGATCGGCCAGCACCACCACGCTGCCCGGGGTGAGCTTCTCCCCCTCTCCTTATAGTATAGTATTTTTATTGTTGTTTGCTAATAACATAGTTAGGGTTAGGGTTTAAGAAGTTTGATTGGAGGTTTAGTTTATCTCTTTTAAATTACGCATATGGTTTATTATCGATGATGCAATATTAAATGTTAATGAGAAGCAGGTTTAAAATTATAGAGAAATGGTATGTGCTATCAAAGCATCGGTTATTATCGAATATCAAATTGTGTGAATGCTACTTTGGGTGTTATGGTTAGTGTTATATGCATTTGGGGTTGCGAATGTTTAGATTAGTTTAAGAGTTTATTGTACATTAAGATTTTAGTGTTATTATATGCAAGTGATGGTGAATTGCTAGGTTGATTAATTAAGGGTTTAAATAATTAATAATGTATTCGAGGATGACGATTAAAAATATGCGGGAATAACGTCTGTGAACAATGAGGTAAAACTGAGGATTTGATCAGGGTTTGATTAACTGAATACCGTGATGAATATAGTAAGATGGAAGTTGGTTTGATGATATTGTACGGATGATAAATTTGATTAGATGTAACGTACTTTGAGTCAACCTTGGTCAACCCTCTCGCGTCGTGTCCAAGTGATTTGTAGCTGGGTCTGAGCATATAATTAGACGTGTGTCACATCTTATTTCAGTCTCATGATAGTTACTAATCAAGCTTGTATCTCGTCTCTAGGTACTACGGGACCCGTGGACTTGGACGTTGTACCGGATCCCCGTCATCAGCAACCGGATGCAGGCAAGTGTACCTTGCCACCCTGTATTTCAGTTACCAGATATTTATTGTTTTATTATATACATTGTGCGCGTGTTTGATTAAGATCGTTACTTCACGTCCGGATCACAACTGGGTACAGATGTTCGTCGTAAAGTCTCGTAACAAATGCTAGATGTTCGTAACACCTCAATGTACGTACCTGTGTATATTGTAATCCTAGGACATATTCATACACTGTTATCGTGCCAGATTTTCCTGTATCCTGATACTGACATCATGACTGGAGACTGGGATGACCTTAGGGTCGTATTTGTTGATAGTTACTACAGTATGAAGAGACTGCTAGATAGAGGTTCAGGTCCAGCGCACAATCGTTGACCGCTTGGGAAGGGGAAGACAGTTACTAGACGTTTGGGCTCCTCTGCACGCGCTTATATATGTATATATATTATTTCTGTAGTGATCTTGTATCTAGAGTAATTGTATCACCCGTGTGACTCTTTTCCCGGAGCTGCGGTATGTCCCGTGTATTTTCTTGTCCGGAGCTACGATTTTATTTTGGACAGCCCACGCATCGAACATTGTCTTTAAACTGTGTCTCACTTGGTTGGTTATGCTAGATTACCAAGTCGTTGCACTTGTACTTTCTGTTATACTTGGCATGCTGTATTTTTGTACCTTGTTACGTCCCTCTGAGGACCTGGTTCCCTTCCAGGTTTAGGCGAGAAGGATTACCCAGAGGAGTACGGACCGGGATCATATCCGACAGCTGGACCAGTTGCAGAGGACGAGATCATTCCCGAGGATTTTGTCTGATCTCTGGTAGTGATACTATCTTTGGAGAGGTATTACTATCTAGCTTTCAGATATCGTTCCTAGTTATCTTATTGCTTACTTTCATTCCAGTATTTGTACTAGCGGGTTTGTTCCCGTGTGACTACTCTAGTATTTGTACTATGATACATTTTTTCGTGATATTTCCTTTCTGCACATTAGTAGTTATGATTACCTCTATGTGCTCTTATATCGGTTGCCTGTGGATGAGATTTAGATTCACTATTTATGTGTTATGTGTTGGGTTATTCATTGTACTTTACAGCTTAGTTGCACTCTGACAGGCCCATTATATTGGGATGCCTACCGAAGTGTGCTGCTGGCCATTGCCACGTGACTCAGTTCCTTATCTTTGGAATAGGGGTGTGACAGAGAGCATCACTAGACTTAGGCTGAGACTACTACAAGATCTGTGTCGGGGAGCCTGTAGCATTTATACTATATAATTAGCATGTAGCATGTGTGTCTCTCCCCGCCCAATGTAATCATACGTCTCATGTCCACGATGTCTCATGTCCATGTAATGCAAGATCATATCTAATGCAGCAAGTCATATGATATCTAAACATATATAATATCTATTTCATGAATCATGTAACCTATACAGAATTACCACGAATATCTCAGGAAGATTCTGTCTCATGAACAGTGTCAGGTGTCCTATGGTATGACATACTTGATAATGCAAGCACGAAGATATATAAGGTCGCGATATCAATCTCTAGGTGATGTTACACGACTCCGCGTACGGCGTTGATATCCGAATATTATTCGGATATTAAGTAATGTCACACGGTCCTAGGTTGAACATAGATATTACAGTAATAAATGAAGAGAATAGTATAAACAAATGCTGCAAGTATGGCAAGGTACACTTGCCTGGGGTTTGATTTCCAACTGCTGCTCTGGTATCAGCGGAATCTGCAGGTACTCCTCCGGTTGCTGAAATAAATGTTACCATCAGGTTCAGAAGATATCAAATAGCTAGAATTGCATGTCCATAAGTCCAATTTGGAGACAGGGGTAAAATTGACAGTTTCTGGTCAAAGGGGGGTCCACATGTGGCCCGCTTCGCACCGAAAAATGTGCCAGAGACAAAATTCTCTAAATACGTCAAACCTAATATTTACAAGTTCAGAATGATGATACAAACCCAACGGAATATCCAAAACTAGATTTTGATAAACTGATCACAAAATCGTCTGTCAAGTGGAGCCGTGGGGCCCACGATACGGGATTTTGTCAATGTTCTCAGAATCGAACCAAACTTGGATCACAGACCAGCGTATTACTACGATTCCGATGGCGCAAGTTTTATTTTGAAACGACGAGCGTACAAGAAGTTATAACAAGTTTCAGAATAGGGTCGATATGGGGTGTTATCGACGGATACGAGTTGATTTCGGTGTGCACACATATCCAAATCAACTTTCGCGAAATCTGTCACACCCCAGTCCCAAAATACGTAGGACTAGGAATACGTAAGCATGCCAGCCGTATGGATATGGAAACTCCAATATATGGAAACCATATCCCATACGTACGCTGTAATATGAATATCAATCCACAAGTGGTATAAAATGTATCACAAGTCACAGGGTATAATCTAAATCTCATCCACGAAAATCAAATATAAATAAATAACCAGTGTCTATGAAACTAGATCTCAAAGTAAGTATCTAAGGATGATAGTTGGATGGAAACAAATCCACTACCAACTCAAATGGAAAAGTACAACACAATAAACACAATGTAAGAATACCAGCTAACAACCACGGGCTCGAAGAGAAGACATCCTCGAAACTTATATAACCATCCAGATCTGCGCTCCTGCAAATACTCAAGAACAGATACACCTGGCAGAGGACCAGGTCCTCAGAGGGACGTAACAAGATACAAAAAAGTGAGCCAATTTGAATACAGTAAACATGCATATAATTTGAAAATAAATAAGTACGTTGTACAAAAAAATCTATATGAATGCAAATGAGGACAAGTTTTCGACGTATGGGCAAGGGTAGGCTACTCGATCTACCTCACAACTCACACACACGTCAATGGACATCAGAAATCGACATACCGCGGGGGTAGCGACCAGCGCGACACACGCCCGTAGTGCGAACTATATACTACGGTTTACCAGAGTGGTTGAAAGCCCATACGCCTAATGATTGTCCTCTCATGATACTAAGTGCCATGTGTGTGTCAACATATCTAATACATAGTAATGACTGAAAGAAAACTACTCATGCAAGAAATATACAGATTGTAATAAATATACAGAAATATAAATAGCATGCAAAAGTACTGTAACAATTTGGCAAGGTATCTTGCCTGATCTGAAAAGGATAAAGTCCCAACTCAAGGCGTCGTCCGATCTACCCGTCACATAAATTAAACAAGTTAGGTTACAAAAGTGGGTGAATAGGTTGCTCCATTTTAATCTATTTTAATTCTGAATAAAATAACCTAAAATAGTATTTAATCTTATTATAATCTGATTTTTATGTTAATTCCTAAATTTTGTCCAAAGAACTGAATTTTATCAACTCGAGACTCATGGCACGTAAATCGAGGCGATCTGTTGACCAAAAAGTCAACCAACACAAACTTGACTTTCATGCATGATTTCCTGTAGATTTTAGCATCAAAAACATACTGGAATTTACGGCTCGTCCGAATTCAAATTCGTTTGGGAATTATGGCACATACAAATTTTGTATTGTGCACCGATGGTTAAATTCTAACCTAAAAGTTCTACAGAATTAACAGTATGTAAATACTTCGAATTAAATTCTGGGAAAAATATATGTCGATGATCTCGACATTATCTTTCCGAAACTTTAAACGGTTCATGATTCTGATTCTTGGTTCTCCCGGAATCGCAAAAACATCGAAACACGTCTATTTTTGGACATGCTGTGCTCTACGAATTTTCCAAAATTTAATACTAATAATTTCGAAAAACAATTTATATAATCAGAAATCTAACCTCAATATCTTTCTAATGCAAGAAACTAGGCCTCGTTTGGAGTCCATAGCTATGTCCAATGGCTTCTGGAAGATGAAGGAACCCTAGATGGCAATTCTCCAAAAATTGGCTCAAGAAAAACCCTAGAAAATAACTTAAACTATTATATATATATAGAGGAGAGAGAGTGCAGCCGCGGCTCGGAAAGCGCCACGTGGCAGCCATCCATGCTGCCCCGCCCAAATCGGACGGTCCGAAACTGACACGGCTCGGCTCAGCTGAGTCCGAGTCGAACTCTGACTCGGCTCGGCTCGAGGTCGGCTCGGCTTCACCCCGTGGTCACTGACAGGCGGGCCCGGCACTGTTCGCTGCGGGAGGCTGACAGGTGGGCCCCCTTTTTGTGTTTTCTTTTTCAGAAATTAGTTTTTAATTCAGTTTTTTATAATTAACTCAAAATAAATGCTAAAAATAATCAGAAAATTCCCAAAAAATTCTAGAAAATATATTTTATTATTTAAAACCTAAAATAAAAGTTTAGGATATTTTTAATTAAGTTTGAACATAAAATAAATTCTTCAAAGTCCTAGAAAATTAGTGTTACTAGTTTTTAATTAACTAAAAATTATGGAAGAATCCCAAAAATCTAAAATAGCCTAAACATAATTCTAAATAAATATTTATATAAGTTAATATACTAAAAAATTTATTTTCTAATTAACTAAGAGAATACTCTAAATAAATTCAACATCTATAATAAATATAATAATATAAAATATACACAAAATACCTATTTTGGGTGAGGGAGTTTACAAAATCTTACACGTCCGTATTGATAGTGCACACCTTTCGGTGAAGTTTTCACACGACCAAGTCGTCTCGTTTAGCGGAGCGCACCCAGTTCCGGAGAAATCAAGGTTTTTAAATAACCAAGTTTTTGGTCATTTTTACCCTCGAAAATATTACAAACTACAGCTCAATAAAATAAACTAAAAACAGAGTTTAAAACTTGGTCATATGGTCTAAATTACTGTTCAGACCAATTTTGAAAACATTTAACAGGTTGTAAGCAAAACGGTCGTGAACCGGAGAGTTTCGGATAATTTCTGATTTTCAGAAATTAGGAGTTTATTTTTCTGATTTTGCGTCGCAGTTTACGATCGCCACAGGACGCGATACCCCAAACGAGTTACACGGGGTTCCAGAGGGTCACGTAGGGTACGCGCACGATTCGACAGAATGGAAAATGAGGCAACGAGGAGAGAGAAATTTCTACCTGAACAGGGGTAGGTATCGACTAAAAAAATGCATTTTTGTGATGGCTCGATACGGCTACGGCGGGGTGGTGGTGCTCCTCAACAGCGGGTTGCTCAGTCATTGGCGTGCTGTGTCGCCGGGGTCTCTGTCGGAGATGTCGTCGGCCTACGACGAAGCTCAGAGGGACAGTGGAGGGGCGGCGGTGGTTGATGGGTGATGGGGGTGGCCGTGGTGGTGGAACGATGGTGATCGTGAGGTGTGACCGGAGGAGAGTGGAGGTGGATGTGGTGATGAAGGGTTTTCACCGGGGGCTGGAGGTCACCGCGGGGAGTTCGACGGTGGGAGACGGTAGTTTCATGATGGCGGTGGTGGGAAGTCGACAGCAGCTGCGGGTTTTATAGGGTGGACGGGAGGTGGACGGTCGGCAGTTGGAGGCGGCCGTTACGGGGAGAAGAAGGAGCTGGCGGCGGGGGGTCGGGAAATCGGAGCGGTAAGCGACGGCGGGTGAACGACCGCGGGGAGGTGGATCGATGCGAAGGCGAGGGTCAGGGAAACGGTTACTGTAGCAGTAGAGGGTAGGCGGGTTCGGTTCGGGTCGGGTCAGGTTTTAGAATCGGATCCGACCCGATCCGATAGGGTAATGGATCAGGGTACAGGTTGCGGCTCCGGGTATGGATCCAACCCGACCCGCTAGGGTTTAAATTAGGATTCGGGATTGAGTCAGGGTTCGGTTCAAGGTTGGTCCGGTTTAGGGTTAAACCCCACTTTATTTTGGGTTTATTTAGAAACTTAGTTTTTAGGTCTTTAAAAATAGTTATGGGGTCCAATAAATTCCAGAAAAATTACCCTATGTCTAATATTTTATACTCCACGAGTCTGCGCATCCTCCATGGTCATTACAAAAGCTTGTCCGCGTCCTTGTGAAGGTTCCCTCTGCTATTGTTGGGCCTGCTGAAAGAGTGCTGCTTGTGGTGCCTAGGGTGGCCTCGACTGATACCCTCCTGGGGCTGGTGGTCTGACTCCTCCAACTCCCGTCTGTGGTACTCTCAATGCTGGATAAACTGGCCTTGGTGCGGGTAAAGCTTGTCGGTTTAGTGCTCCCTCTCGATGCTTAGGACAATCCTTGGCTAAATGCTGGTTGGATTCGAAAATCAAGCATAATCCCAACTTGCGTCTGTACTCGCTCTCATAATGGCCTCGCTTGCCACAATATTGACATGTAGGTAGTATCTGCGAAGTTGCTCTGGGTGGCTGGTGCATGTGAGATCTCTTTACAGCTTCTCCCTGTGGTGTTTTGGCTGGTGCTGATGTGAAAGGCCGCTTCAGGCTGGTCTCTCTCCTGGTGATGCGCTCCATACGTCGGGCTGCAGCAAGGACGTCCGAGTAAGAAGTAGGTACAACCGAGCCAATGTGTCTCTGTAGCTCAAAGTTTAGTCCGTCGAAGAACTTCTCAGCCTTCTCTTCTTCTGTCGGGATCAGGGTAGGGCAAAGCGACTCAAACGAATAAACTTCGCATTGTATTCTTCTACTGTCATATGGTCTTGAGTGAGGCGATTGAACTTGTCCCGAAGTTCCGATCGAGCAATAGCTAGAATGTACATCTCCTGAAAGAGTCTAGAGAACTCTTCCCAAGTGACTCGGTCTGGTCCGAGTTATGTCTCCTTAGATAGCCACCAGTGATGTGCATTGCCCGTCAACTGCATTCGGACGGCAGTCATCCAACGCTCTCTTGGAAGCTCAGCTACTTCTAATTGATGTTGAGTGTTTGTGAGCCACTCATTAACTTCAGTGGGCTCCTCCTTGCCAGAAAAGGTACGGGGCTTTAGCTGACAAAAATCAGTGATAGATCCCGTCGATTATCGTCATGCTGGTAGATTCGCCTGCTCCAGTGCGGTCACTATACTGTTTCACAAATTCTCTGCCTCGTGACGCTGAGCCTCTTGTTGAATCTGCTGTTGAGCTTGCACCATTGCATAGATAATTTGAAATATATGATGTTCGTCCATAGCCTACCCTTGTGGGAATACAGGCATTGGTAGAGAAAACTGCGACGGAAGTGGAATGTCATCTCGCCGAAATCTAGAAGCATGTTAATTTGCTTGACTGCTTCGGTGAGTGGAGGGATCTTCACTCAATGGTGTCACTCCATCTTCTTCGTAGGTGACTACAGCACCTTGCGGTGGTCCTGCAGGAGTCTCGTCTCTTGCTGGTGGATCCATTTCTCTGTATCCAAAATAAACTATAAGAGGCACACAGAGGAATCAAGGCAGGATGCAAGTCAAAAAATTAATTCGAATCCGATATAGATATCAAGAATGATTCAATCAAGTCGATGAGATCCTAAAACTTATCATATCCTTGTCACAGGCTTGCTCGATTCCTAAGTTAAAACCAAAACAATTTAGTCGTTGACCTGCATGGGACACCACAAAAACTATGTCACGCCCCAGTCCTAAAATACCGAGGGACTAGACACGTGGCAATAGCCAGCAGCATACATCGATGGGCAAACCCATTTTAATGGACCCATCAGGGTGTACTTAAGCTGTAAAACAACAATAAAGGTCTATGCTACTAATCTCATCCATAGAAATAAATACAATCAATATGAAATATAAAGCAACATCAAGTCTCAATAAAGTATCTCGGAGAACAACCCGATAATATGTCTGATACAGCAGTTCAATAGACAGGAAATAGAAGTTCTATAAATAGAAATAACTAAGTATAATAAACCAGATACTCAGGTGAAATCCTCGGCGATTACCTCATCCTCGGGTTCTGGTACTGCTCCATTGTATGCTCATGTCCCGTACACCTCGGGGTAGATCTCTTCTGCTATACTTGGGGACATAATCCGGATCCAGATCCTCAGGGGACATAGCAAGATACAAGAATAAATCATACCAAAAATAAATACAGAGCAATAATAAATAAATCAATAGGGTAAACTATGTAACCAGCTATATGAAATGCAAGTGAGAGCATCACTAGACTTAGGCTGAGACTACTACAAGCTCTGTGTCAGGAAGCCTGTAGCAATTATACTATATAATTATACTATGTAGTTTACTATGTAGTGCGCCTACGGCACCATAATAAATTTATATATAAAATTAGCCTGTAGCCTGTGTGTCTCTCCCCATCCAATGTAATCATATATCTCATGTCCACGATGTCTCATGTCCATGTCACGCAAGATCATATCTAAGGCAGCAAGTCATATGATATCTAAACATATATAATATCTATGTCATGAATCATGTAACCTATACAGAATTACCATGAATATCTCAAGAAGATTCTATCTCATGAACAATGTCAGGTGTCCTATGGTATGACATACTTGATAATGCAAGCACGAAGATATATAGGGTCGCGATATCAATCTCTAGGTGACGTTACACGACTCTGCGTACGGCGTTGACACTCGAATATTATTTGGACGTTAAGTAATGTCACACGGTCATAGGTTGAACAGAGATATTACAGTAATAAATCAAGATAATAGTATAAACAAATGTTGCAAGTATGGAAAGGTACACTTGCCTGGGGTTTGATTTCCAACTGCTGCTCTGGTATCAGCGGAATCTACAGGTACTCCTCCGATTGCTGAAATAAACATTACTATCAGGTTCAAAAGATATCAAATAGCTAGAATTTTTTGTCCATAAGTCCAATTTGGACACAGGGGCAAAATTGACAGTTTCTGGCCAAAGCGGGGTCCACATATGGCCCGCTTCGCACCGAAAAATGTGCCAGAGATAAAGTTCTCCAAATTCATCAAACTTAGTGTCTATAAGTCCAGAACAACGATACGAACCCAACGGAATATGCAGAACAGGATTTCGATGAGCCAAACACAAAATCGCCCGTCAAGTGGAGCCGTAGGGCCCACGATACGGGATTTTGTCTACGTTCTCAGAATCGAACCAAACTTAGGTCACAGGACCAGCGTATTGCTACGAGTCCGATGGCATAAGTTTTGTTTCGAAACGACGAGCGTACACGAAGTTACAACGAGTTTCAGAACAGGGCCGATACGGGATGTTGTCGACGGATACGCGTTGATTCCGGTGTGCACGCACATCCAAATCAACTTTTGTGAAATCTCATACGTCTGTATTGACAGTACGCACCTTTCGGTAAAATTCACACACGACCAAGTCGCCTCATTTAGCGGGACGCACCCAGTTCCGGGAAAATCAGGATTTTTAAATAACCAAGTTTTTGATCATTTTTACCTTCAAAAATATTACAAACTACAGCTCAATAAAATAAACTAAAAATAGGGTTTAAAACATAGTCATATGGTCTAAATTACTGTTCAGGCCAATTTTGAAAACATTTAACAGGTTGTACGCAAAACGACCGTGAACCGGGGAGTTCGAATAATTTCTGATTTTCAGAAATTGGGGGTTTATTTTCCTGATTTTGCGTCGCAGTTTGCGATCGCCACAGGACGCGATACCCCGAACGAGTTGCACGGGGTTTGAGAGGGTCACACAGGGTACACGCACGATTCGACAGAATGGAAATGAGACGACGTGGAGAGAGAAATTTTTACCTGAACAAGGGTAGGTATCGATTGAAAAAATGCATTTTTGCGATGGCGCGACGCGGCTACGGCGGGGTGGTGGTGCTCCTCGACAGCGGGTTGCTGAGTCGTCGACGTGCTGTATCATTGGGGTCTTCGCCGGAGATGTCGTTGGCCTACGGGGAAGATCGGCGTGACAGTAGAGGGGCGGCGGTGGTTGATGGGTGATGGGGGCGGCCGTGGTGGTGGATCTATGGTGATCGTGAGGGGTGACCGGAGGAGAGTGGAGGTGGAGGCGGTTATGAAGGGTTTTCGCCGGGGGCTGGAGGTCACCGCGGGGAGTTCAATGGTGGGAGACGGTGGTTTTGTGATAGCGGTAGTGGGAAGTCGACAGCGGCTGCGGGTTTTATAGGGTGGACGGGAGGTGGACGGTCGACGGTTGGAGGCGACAGTTACGGGGAGAAGAAGGAGCTGGCGGCGGCGGGTCGGGAAGTCAAAACGGCAAGCGGGTAAACGGCCACAGGAAGGCGGATCAACGCGGAGGCGAGGGTCAGGGAAACGACTACTGTAGCAGTAGCGGGTAGGCGGGTTCTGGTCGGGTCGGGTTTTAGAATCGGATCCGACCTGATCCGATAGGTTAATGGGTTCGGGTACGGGTTGCGGCTCCGGGTATGGATCCGACCCGACCCGCTATGGTTTAAATTAGGATTCAGGTTTGAGTCAGGGTTCGATTCAAGGTTGGTCCGGTTCAGGGTTAAACCGGTTGGTTCGACCCGGTTTATTTTGGGTTTATTTAGAAACTTAGTTTTTAGGTCTTTAAAAATAGTTCTGGGGTCCAATAAATTTCAAAAAAATTACCCTATGTCTAATATTTTATTTTACACCCAAAAATATTATTTTCATAATATTTTAATATTTAATAAAATCACAAAAATTATTTAATACCAGAAAACATTTAATTTAATTAGTTAAAAATTTCAGAAAAATTCTGAAAATTTATTTTTTAAATTCTGAAAAATCTGGGGGTTTACATATATGGTGGTATGGTATGAAGCGGGAGGTTGTGCACTTCGTAACCAGATGTTTAGTGTGCCAGCAAGTAAAGGCAGAGAGGCAGAGGCCAGGTGGTTTACTTCTGCCTTTACCCATTCTAGAAAAGTGACAGTAGGAGCATGTTACTATAGATTTTGTTTCGGGGCTTCCTCATTCTCCACGAGAAAAAGACGTAATTTGGGTCATCATAGACATATTGACCAAATCAGCCAACTTTTTGCCATTTAAAGTGGGTACATCTATGGAGAAGCTAGCAGAGATGTATGTACAACAGATTACTAGATTGTATAAATTTTCTGTGAGCATCATCTCGGATAGGGATAGTCGCTTCATATCCTACTTTTGAAAGAGTTTGTAGGCTAGCTTGGGCACCCAGCTCAAGTTCAGTACCGCATATCACCGCCAGACAGATGGGCAGTCGGAGAGGACTATTCAGACTCTCGAGGATATGCTTCACACTTGTGTTTTGAATTTCAGAAGCTCTTAAGAGGATCATCTTCACCTGGTAGAGTTTGCTTATGAAAATAGTTACCAGGCCAGTATCAAGATGTCACCATCCGAGGCTTTACATGGACGAAGATGTCGCACTCCTCTATCTTGGAATGATGTTAGTGAGAGAGTCTTGTTGGGACCAAAGATGATTGTGGATGCAGCCGAGAAGGTGAAGCTCATTAGAGATAGACTTTGAGTGGCGCAGGATAGACATCGGCATTGGGCCAATAGCCAACAGAGACCTTTGGAGTTTGAGGTATATAATTTGTTTGTATTTCTTGTGATTTCTTTGTTTTAAGTTGAGTGTTAAGGCTGTATTTTGTTCTAGGTTGGCAATCTTATGTTCTTGCGGATTTCTCTGACACGGGACATGATTCACTTTGGTGGAGGCAGAAAGCTTAGTCCACGGTACATCGGACCCTTCAGTGTTCTTGCGAGGGTCGGTACAGTAGCCTACATACTAGACTTACCGCCTCCATTAGAGGAAGTACATAATGTGTTCTATGTGTCGCAGCTGAGACGGTACGTGGCAGATCCTAGTCACATATTAGATCACTCGAAGATCGAGGTGGGTCCGACTCTCAGCTACCCAGAGCATCCAGTGGAGATTCTGGATCATAGAGAGAAGGTAATACGGAACCAGATGATTCTTTTGGTACGCGTCACGTAGAGACATCACTCTCTGGGAGAGTCTACTTAGGAGAGGGAAGTCGAGATGCACGAACGAT
This sequence comes from Iris macrosiphon, assembly GCA_036927795.1. Classification (NCBI taxonomy): domain Eukaryota; kingdom Viridiplantae; phylum Streptophyta; class Magnoliopsida; order Asparagales; family Iridaceae; genus Iris; species Iris macrosiphon. Next base: position 105,397 of record JAYESA010000066.1, on the reverse strand, counting down.
ACCCTTATCTCTTTGAGCCATGAGGTATCGTTCTTTCTTGCTTGCTGTAAATGCTTGTTGTAGTGCTAGTTTTTTCCTTAAATTTTGTGGAAAAAAAATTTCTAAGGAGGGTAGACTTGTCACTACCATATTTCTAGATGAGGGTATTTTTGTTATTTAGCATATTTATTATTTAGTGATTAAATATTTATATATGTGCTACTAATTATTTATTATGTATTATGCTATTCATTTATTGGTTAGTGGGTAGCCTATATTATTGGACTTGTAATTAGTGGATCCATTAGATTGGCATAACACATTGAGCCCAATATTGGGTTAGGCCTATTAGATCCATTCCCTTAATTAATTAAGGAGATTAGATTAGCTTCATGAAAAATTAGAAGTTTTATAATATAGCCCTCCTTAATTAAATCTCATGACTAACGTAGGATGGGTAACTTAGACTTTACACATTGCTTGGGTAGGGGGAAAGGGGCCGGCCACTTGAAAAGGGGGGGTCTTTCTCTCTCTCTCTCTCTCTCTCCTGTCATTAATTTATTTATTTTAGATCCCCAATTGTGTTCTTTCCCAAATTAACTCATCCCTCCACCAAATTTATACTAATTCACTCTTATTCCCTTCCAATTATATCATCTAAGAAGTATTGGAGCTTGGTTAGCAAGGAGCACTTGGAGGAGGAGGAATTGACGATAAGCTTGTATCATAATTGTGTCCATTTGGGCTTTTTATTGGAAATCCATCTTCCAATAGGTAAATTCTGATTTCTTCTATAATCTAGACTCTAGTTCATGCATTTAATTATTAAAATATATTTCTTAGCTTAGGATGACCCATAGGATCAATAACTAGGTTCATAGGACCTCTATTTTGATTTATATATAGTGATTTATACACATCTTGGAGGAATTTTGAGATTGATACATCAAGTGTGTGTCATGAGACCAATTAGACATAATTAGACTTAGATTGATGATATAAAAATAGATATGTATCCACAATTAAATACGAGTAAAGCGTATCATAGAATTTTGTGATAAAGTATGATACGAGGTTCATTTTGGGTAATTTGTGTTAATTCTCTTCAATTCCTATTATAACTAGTTATATTATTATTATATGTAATTGAGATGTCTATATGATTATTATAGAGAATTAGGGGTTTTGATGCTTCGTTTGGGTGCGTATCATAAGTATCCAAATCGTGCACTCAAGGTGTTTGGTGAATATCTATTAGTATGGGTATTGTGTTCATTCAACCTTAAGTGTATATATATATGCATACGTTAGTATATACTTATATGATATAAAGGATTATTTATTATTGTTGTATGTTAGTATAGTTCTAACTAGTAGAGGTGTGAGTGTGCATATGTTGTGTGTTTATGTGATTGTGTGGTGATGGTGTAACTGAGATCAGTATAATAGGGGGGAGTGTGACTGCTTGTTAAGTAGTAGTTGTGTGATGTATCAGATATGTACAACAAAGCAAGGGGGAAGCCAACACTGATTCAGTGAGAAGAGTTGAGTGTGCTGCTATCACTGTATTTGGTGATTGTTGTTGTAGATGTGAGGAGTGGCTTGGTGTAGTTGTTGTGTATAGCTTGTACACAGTCAGGTATTTGAGTATTAGATTGCAGGGGTGGTATAGTGAAGTAGGGTATAGAGGAACTGCTGTTGGTATTACTATGGTATTGCAGTTGGTTTTTGTGTTGATGTTTAGCAATTATATGAGCAATGCATGGTTGGGTGTAGGATGGATTGCTATAGGAGTTCGGGTATATGTGGGTATGGATTGAATGGTATGTGCACTGCTAACAGATGAGCAGTAGCAGGTAGAAAGATATGTGTCTTGTGTTAGAAGAAAGAACACTAAGAGCTAAGGTAGCTTGTTTCAGTTATAGTACCAGGCATCTAGAGTTGAGATAACAACAATTTGCAGTTAAGTTATATTTCAGTTGGCAGCTACACCTATGTGTGCAGGTTGCTTTGGGAGTGTGGATATATGGTGATCGGATTTGCATTGAGTGTATGGCATTTGTGTATCAATTGGAGTGAGCATGAATAATTGGGTTAAGTTCATTCTTGGCAAGGTGAAGGAAAGCTTAGTATCAGTAGTAGGACCTGGGCAGTGGTGTTGGGTAGTAGTGTGGTCATGTTGCTTCTAGTGTTGAGAGGGAGGTTCAAGTATGGGGGAAAACTTGGTTGTTGTATAGGTGAGTACTGGACTTAGAGTTAGAGTGTATAGGTATCAGAAGTATTAGTGAGTGTAGGTAATGTTAAGGTAATAGTGAGGGTGAATTCAAGTATTAGTGTAAGGAGTGTCACATGTGTGGTATCATATGAGAGATGGTAAGATATTGTAGTATAGTTTTAGAGTGATATGTTAGAATATATTAGGTTAAGGTACTTAATATCCCTACTAAGTTATGTTAAGTTATAAGTTGAGGTTTTGCCTCTAAGGCAATAAAAGGCTAGGTTAAAGGTATTGAGATTAAATGATAATTATACACTAATGTAATGACCTAGATAGCTAATACAAGCAAGTGTTAGTTAGTTAGTGGCTAATATGGACTAATTAACTTAGTGTGGACCTTGAAACTTGTGTATGTCTTAAGTTTGACTAAGATTGACCAAGTGTAGCTAGAGTGACCTAAAAATGGCCTAGAAAAGCATATTTAATGGATTTTAGCTCATTTATCACTTTATTACACCCAATTGAAATGCTATTCATATATATGTGTGTGTGACACCAGCTCGAACACCGAGTGACATATTTTACTCAAGACCAGAGACGAGTATATTCTCTGATTATTTCCTTATTTGATAGCCTCTATGTTTTATGTATTTAGTATTGAGATATTTGATTCCTGGCACGATGGTTACAAGGATTGGTATACATGGAGCTTGGTCATGAGATATTATTTTTGTGATGACTTAGTGATCATCGTATTATGCTTCATGATTACTCTGTGATTATCGTGATATCTTAGTAATTATAGGCCATGATCATAATGTATTATATTATAGACCGTGCAGTGTGATATATGTGTTATAACATATCATGATTTGGATCCGTGTACTAGTTGGGGGTTGAAAAAGTATTAGTGGATATGTGTCATATCTTATAGCCCGTGATTTAGTGTAGCCCGTGATAGCTAGCAGATCATGCAACTCACGTGTGATCACGCTAGCTCACCTTTTATATATAGTCCGTATTAGGCCCAAGCCGATCACATTATCTTACTAATATTTTAAGGCACATTTACTATATTATTTTATTTATTCCAGTTTATTACATTGATGTTCTTCACCTTATTTTCTCAGTTATTTCCATTATTCACCATGATACTCTTCTCGTGATATTTGTTAGTTCAGTTACTTTCATCATTTATTTTTATTGCTACTGTTGTTTCATAGTTTCTGTCAATTATTGGGACTGCTATTGGGTTGTAATTTGCTCCAATCTTGACTGGATATATTTTTTAGATGATTCATTAGAGGACTGGTGTCCTATGTACTATGAGCCACAGGATGGCGAGCTAGTTGAGATAGCTATCGTACAGGCTATTGAGATAGTACCAACAGTCGATGAGACTTAGCTAGTTCATTTATGATATTGTATATGCCAGTTAGACACTTTTTGTATTGTATTATATTTGAGATCATTGAGTTGTTATTAGACTATTGGACTTATGATATATTTAACTCTGTATTTCTTTTATTCTATTCTATATCGTGCCATATCTTCCTCTAGTTTATTATTGTGATTGAGTATTGTTTACTTTTATCATATTATTGTATTGTCCTCCATTAGGAGTTGAGATATCTTGACAGGTATATTATATATATTATGTGAGATATTAGATAGTATTGTTGACCTAGACAGTATTATACTGTCGATGTTGCTGCGTAGGGTGGACGTACCCACGTACTCGTGCCCCTACACTGGGTGCAGGTCATGAAAGAGGTGATATGGACGTGATAGATTTTGTGGACTCATTATTTCTTGCACATCTGAGTGCAAGTAACAAGTTTGAGACAAGCCCTGCCAGAGGTAATATGGACGTGGCAAGTTTTATGGACCTAACACCGATGGCGTACTTAGAGTTAAGTACGGGTGATAAGTTTACATGACGACCGATGTCAGAGGTATCATGGATGTGACAATCGATAGTCATACATAGAGGTTTGCTCAGAGATAATATGGACAAGGAAAATCCTGCTGAGGATAATCGTTTAGGATAGTAGTTAAAAGGTGATGTGGACGTGAATTAATGCCCAAAGGAACTGATTATGAGTGGTCTACCCAAAAGTATGGATATACCTGAGAATTGCTCCACTGGGGAGCTTTTGAGGATCTATTGCATGTTGCATATTCAGGATTCCAGAATAATGACAATGGCTTTCATCCATGAAGTGCATATTGTAGCTTGGGTTCGGGCTGATGGGTACCTCAAATCCCGTCGTGAGTCTCGGGGAGAGCCTGCTTCACTTTTGCATTCGATAGGAATTATAGTAGAAGACCTTCGTAGGAAGGACGATACAATATTTTGGTAGTCGTATCGTATTAGAATGAAGAGAATCTCTTCTGACGGTAGTGCTTCCTTTGGGTTCTCGGAAAGAATTTTATAGACTGCGTAGTTGATAAATGGAAGTCTCTAGTCTTGGGAGTCAGTATTAGTCTCTACTGAGTAGCTCAGGCACAAAAAGATATTATTTTTTGGGCAGATCAGCTCTTGACAGACCACTGTGATCAGATGATGGGTTTTGATTAGAACTCCAGGGAGGCAGCGAGGCCGGCCAGGGCGTCAGGCTCGATATTTTGCAATCGAGGGACATGATCTATGAAGAACCCCTCAAAGGTGGAGATTATTCCAAGCTTATCTTGGTGGTAGGGAATCAACTTCTCGTACCAGACCTCGTATTCGCCCCAGACCTGACTGACTTTCAGCTTGGAATCATCGTAGGCCTCCAGGTAGTCCACTCCTACTTGTTTAGTGAGTTGGAGCCCAATGACGAGGGCGTTGTACTCTGTCACATTTTTTTAGTATGGATCTGTGAGGGAGTAAGCGCGGTTTATGACCAGATCGTATGAAAAAATTAGTATTATCCCGACGCCAACGACAATATCGCCTTTGGGCCCTATTTTTGAAGCATCGTCGAATAACATTCGTCAAACGGTTTATGCGCTTGTGATCATGTTTAAGCCCATTACTTCGTCTGGGATCTCCTCGTAGAGCTTCAAGATTTTTGGTACAGGGTGGGCTTCTAGGAAATCTGCCAATGCTTGACCCTTGACCGCCTTTTATGGGACAAATACCATATCGTATGGCGACAACAGTATTACCCATGTGGCTAAGCGATAGTTGAGCGCTCTGGGTTTAGTCATAAGGACCCTGAGAGGATTAACTCATGAGATCACATGGATGGTTTTTTATGCCACGTAATGTCGGTTCTTCTGAATGGCGAAAACCAGAGCGAGGTATTCCTTCTCAACGGGGTTATACCTGTGCTCTGTACCGGCCATTATTCTGTTGAGATAGTAGATGACATATTTGTGGCCTATATCACTTTTTTAGGCTAGTAGAGCTCCAAGGCAGTGATCTAGTACCTGCATATATAACAAGAAGGGTCTTTCCATAATGGGGGCTACCAATACTGGGAGTTCATGAGATACTCCTTGATGTCGTCGAAGGCACGCTGGCATTCTTTGTTCCAGACAAAAGAGACTCCCTTCTTTATGAGCTGAGTGAACGACTAACAACGTCCAGAGCGGTTTGATATGAACCTCCTAATGTATGCCAATATTCCTTAAAGGCTAAGAAGTTCTCTAAGGTTCTTTGGTGGATGCATTTCAAGGATTGGTTTAGTCTTATTGGGGTCTACGTGGATACCTTTCGAAGTATGACAAAATCCAAGAACTTGTCGCTGGAGACTCCTAGGAAGGATTTGGTAGGATTCAACTTGAGCTGGTACGCATGCATCAGGTCGAACACAGTCTTCAAGTCCCAGAGGTGATCATCTTTAGAGTGACTCTTGACAACGATATCATCAACATAACACTCCACTGTCTTACGTAGATGTTCACGGAAGATGGTGCTCAAGGATCACTGGTATGTAGCACCTGCGTTCTTTAGACCGAAGGGCATGATTGTGTATCAATATACTCCTATCGGCGTTCGAAACGACGTATGTTTTTCGTCGTCAGGAAATATCTTGATTTGATTATTTTTTAAAAACCCATCCATAAAGGACATGCGCTCAAAGCCACAAGTGTTGTCGATCATTATGTCTGTGGTTGGAAGGGGAAACTCGTCCTTATGGAAAGTCGCATTTAGATCACAAAAGTCAATGCAGATCCAGATCTTTTTGTTCTTTTTGACGAAAGGTACGATGTTGGCCACCCAATCTGAATATTGTTCCTCACATATGAAGCCACTAGCTATCCGTTTATTGACTTCAACTTTGATGGCGTTCATGATGTCAGGCCAAAATTGTCGTTGTTATTTCTTGACCGGCTTAGCGTTCAGCATGATATCAAGCTTGTGGACAATAATTTAGGAGTCTAGCCCTGGCATGTCTTCATAACTTTAGGCAAAGACATCGATGTACTCCCTGATGAGTTGTAGCAGGGATTCTCGATCCTCATCGGATAGACTTTTGCTGATAAAAATAGGTTTAACGGAGGATTCGTCGCCACTTCATCCTCTGTGGAAGGTTCTCGTTGTTCGAACCGCATCTCCCATTGTGCGTTTAGGCATTGGGCCCATGGTTCTACTTTAAAGAGTTTAGGTAGATCCTCGTCATCATCTTCAGGATCAGCTGACACCATGTTGGCAGACAATATTTGTTTGAGCATATCCACGATACTGATGTCGAAGTCCCTGTTTGTGGTAAAAAAATGAAAGATTGAAATGTATTCAAGTGGGGGTCTATACGAGACCCGTTTTCTTTGGTTTACAAACAAACTTGTACAATTTAGTCCTATACTAGGATGTGGGAGTACAATTTATTTAATCTGGTAAATATTGCTATAGGCGTCTGATCTGCAGTCGATCACTTTAGCCCTTGGACCACACGATGATGAAGAAGTGTCATAGAAGATGGGAAGCAGCTTCAAAGGTTGCAGAAAAGAAGGTGGATGTACGATGCCAAAGTCGTCGATCCCTACTCTTCGCCTGAGCTCCGGACTCCTCTCTCTCTCCAAGACTCTTCGACCTTGGTACGATCTCTTCTCTGATTCGACCTTCTATTCTCTCCCTTTTTCTCTCCTCTTTTTTTTGTCAACCTTTTCCTCTGTTGATAGAGGTCTCTATTTATAGAGTTTTAGTGACAGTGACCACTCAGTTGGTGTAAAAACCGAGGAGTGGACAACACACCACCCTTTTACACAACGGTTAAAGTAACCAATGCCTGCGTATAGATGATCTTTTGAATGAGCGTGTGACGCGGGTCCAACTAAGGGACACAATATGTATAACTGCTACGAAGATTACGGCGTAAAAGCCACGCAGGTAGGTATCCCTCGTGTAGAAGAGGTTGGCATAGAAGCCAAAGTTTGTCACCATGGCATAGAAGCCAAGTAGGCATAGAAGCCGAGTGGGCGCAGAAGGCCTGATGGGCGTAGAAGCCGCATGAGCATAGAAGCTGGAGGGACGTAGAAGCCTAGTGGGCGTAGAAGCCGCATGAGCATAGAAGATGGAGAGGCGTAGAAGCCGCTGCGTAACGTGCCGGAGTGGTGACGTGGATGTCTCAGCCGGAATTACGGCTCTTGGAGATATAATCAAATCCCTCGCATTAAATGCAGAGATCTGCCATTATCCCTGTGCATTAAATGCAGGTGCTTGTCTTTAAGATTTGCCATCATTCCGCGCATTAAATGTAGATATGCGTCTCGAGTCCTGTGCGCAGAGTAGCTGCTGACGTGGCAGGCTTTTTGTCCTCCGCGGAGCGTAAGAAGGTCATGTCTGCCTGTGTAGAACTAGGCAGCGTATTTCCTTGCATGCGTATGAGTAGTTTACGCGAAGGGGCTGTCACTAAACGATGATTCGGTGATATTTAATCAAATCCCCTACATTAAATGTAGAGATCCGCCATCATTCTGCGCATTAAATGCAGAGGCGTGTTCTGAAGGTCTGCAGCCCTTCTGTGCACCAAACGCCGAGACGTGCCTCGGGAAACTGTCACCGCCCTGCGCATTAAATACAAAGGCGTGCCTCGAGCCCTGCAAGAAGTGCAGCTTTCGATGTGGCAGGCAGTTTGTCTTCCGCGGAGCGTAAACAGCTCACATCCGCCTGTGTAAAATGAGGCGGCGTATCTCCTTGTATATGTAAAGGCGGTTTTACGCAGAGGGGAAGGCAGTAAACGACAGCCTGGGTTGCAGTGTCGTGCCATCACTATAGCCGTCGCCTGGGTAGTCGAGCATTATCCCTTTGTCAGAAGTCCAGACGTTAGGTTCATTTGCAGGACATGACAGGTTCACTTCGGAGAACACGAAGCGTTCCTCGTACGTTTTAATGCTGCATTGAAAGCGGGTGCATTTTACGCCATATAGGTGACGAGGCCTTCTGTTCTACGCTGAAGCAGCCTGGACATACTGTACCCACGTGGGTGGTCCTTTATCTTTTACGCTGCGCTCAGTGGAAAAGCTCCGTTGCACGCATGATGGCTCTGAGGTCCTCTGTTTACGCTGCTCTGCCTTACTGTGCTTGCGTAGAGATGTCCAGCGTATTTTTCATGCTTCTACAAGACCCCCTTCAAAGCTTTCAAATTCCTAGGAATTTGAAACGCTTTGAATGAAGCATGAACCGTTCCTCATTACTCGAAACATTTCTGTGTGGAGCCCGAAACGGTCAAGTTTGACACGTTCTTTTAGGCCACTCTTTATGGCGGAGTTATTGGGAGTAGGTGCGATCTTTTTCGCCTATAAAAAGGCCGAGGAGTTTACCTGTTTTCTCCACAGTTTTCTTGCCACGCAGAGATGATCGCCGGAGTTCGTAGGGTCGACCTGAGGAAGAAGAAGACCATGTTCTTCCAGCATGTAAGGAGCCGAAAAAGACGGCATCTTCGAGCAAGTGTCATCTGCAACGATGGATCATAGAAGGATATCATAGCCTCCCTTGCTCGGGATAATCAGCAACTTCATATGGCGGCTCACCCGGAGAGAGAGGAGGGGTCATATTTGACCACACAGCTTGCAAGTGGTGCCTTCTCCCGTTACATCCGGGGACGAGAGAGAAGACAAGCTGTAACAGCCGTCCTCCCGTATTGAGTTGGGTGTAAAACTTCAACTCAATGGCGCACGGAGCATGGGGTCTGCATGGCTTATGTAAGCCCCAACTCTGTCACCTCCGCCGGTGATCATTGCCATGTCAGCCAGTTTACGGGAACTGACTGGCTGCTGGAGAAGATGGATGAAGAATTGACGCCCATGCGAGAACCTGTCAGAACAGTTTCTGGGCGATCTTCAGACGACGATGAGGAAATCCTTTGTAGAAGGGATTTCCCTCATATGTAATCACGAAAAATGAAGAAAAATCCCTTGTAGACAGGATTTCTCTCATATGTAATTGTGATTTTAATCTTTAATAAAATCGTCTTTCTTCTCTGCATATGATCATTTGCCATGTGTTACTGTGAAGTCTGAATATGTGTAGCTTCGACACGTCTGATTCTTTACGCCATCCCTGTTTAGAAAGAGTATTAGGTCCCGCTCTGTCTTTTACGCATAGCTAGTGATGCGCAGAAAGCTGCTTTAGCATCTGAGTTGAGCCTTCGAACCGTTCTATTTATGAGGAACCGCGTAGAACTCTGAACTGTCGCTTCTGATAGACAGAATTCTTTGTCTCAGACGTCATCTTCAGGAATGATTCCTCAGAAATCCCTTGGAACAGGGCAAGAAATGGCTGTCGAACTGAGTCGCCATTTTGAACTGTAGATAAAATATTCAGACTAGATTCTGGATGGACTGCGAGTTGACCCACGAAGAAGAGTGATTTTCAATGTTTGAACTCTTGCATGCTTCGGGTACTTAGGATATTTTGAGGCCAAGAAGGAGTATCTTCTGTGTGAACTCCTGTAATCGACCCCTTTGAGAGCTGTTCAGATATGCGGAAAGTCAGAGATCCGTAGTGTAGATGAGCTAAAAATCCTGAGTTCGTAGCCTATTGAGCGTAGAAAGCCACCGAGCGTGAGACCATAGATTTGTATCTGCTGAGCGTGAAGTCGTAGGTTTGTAGCCTCTTGAGCGTAAAAGTTACCGAGCACAAAGGCATCCGGGCGTTAAACCATAGACTTATAGCTTGCGAGCGTAAAATCGTAGATCTGTAGCTGTCGAGCGTAGAAAGCTCCTTGACGTAGAACTGTCGATTTTGTAGCCTGTGGAAAAGAAATCTTCCGAGCGTAAGGTCGTGGATCTGTCGCCACCGAGCGTAAACTAAACGCCACCGAGCGTGAGACCATAGATTGGTATCTGCTGAGCGTGAAGTCGTAGGTTTGTAGCCTCTCGAACGTAAAAGCTACCGAGCACAAAGGCATCCGGGCGTAAAACCATAGACTTATAGCTTGCGAGCGTAAATCGTAGATCTGTAGCTGTCGAGCGTAGAAAGCTCCTTGACGTAGAACTGTCAATTCTGTAGCCTGTGGAAAAGAAATCTTTCGAGCGTAAGGTCGTGGATCTGTCGCCACCGAGCGTAAACTAAACGCCACCGAGCGTGAGATCATAGATTGGTATCTGCTGAGCGTGAAGTCGTAGGTTTATAGCCTCTCGAGCGTAAAAGCTACCGAGCACAAAGGCATCCGGGCGTAAAACCATAGACTTATAGCTTGCGAGCGTAAATCATAGATCTGTAGCTGTCGAGCATAGAAAGCTCCTTGACGTAGAACCACGTATCTGCTTTGCACGAAAACTTTTCGAATTTGCTGACTGTCCGCCTTTCGAGAGTAGTGGGCTGACGTAGTACCCAATCATAACCAAATATTAATTGCGAGATTTGGTTAGGGTTTCGAGGAGTCCGTCCGAGGATTCGAGGAGTCGATCCGAACTCTATATATATCCCGAGTTTCTTGAGAGAAAAACTTTTCATCCGTCTTTTGCGAAATAGAGCCTTCGACTGTTCGAACTTTTTCTCCGTTCCTTCTCCGAGCACTCTGAGTCTTCAGAAATGGTGCCGAAACAAACCCCCTCCACTAAGGGAAAGAGTATAGGTTCTTCTTCTCATTCTTCTGCTCCGGCGAGAGAGTCTTCGGTCGGGCAAGGTGAACTTTATCCTTAGCGGAATATCCCGCCGACGACCAGCGCTCCTGGCCTTAGAGGTAGAGCATTTTGGGATGACAAAGAACGACGAAAAATCCTTCGCACACGTCGAACGTGACTGCGCTAGGTCGTCTTCCGTGCTTATAGCCTCTTTGAGGAAGATGATGCACGGGGATGTTTTCATCTTTTACGCCCACATTCCTAATGTGTCAGCGCAAAAGGCTCCAAATTTTCACAGTTTTGAGCGTAAAAGCTCTGACTGCCAAAAACTTGGTGTATACTATAAAATTTTTAGTTTTACGCTTGTGGATGGAACCTCCGGCGTAATAACCAGAATTTTGGCAGTCTGGCGTAAAGCACGGACTGTATACCGCCAATTACGCTTTTGGATGAGACCTTCGGCGTAAAAATGACCAAATTCGTACAGTCTTGGCGTAAAGCACAGACTGTCGTTCCTTGGTTTTTATGTTGCAAGGTTTGAAATGACGTATTTTTCTTGCACTTTTGCAGTTAACTTGCATGAGTCCTCACTGGCCGAGGTGATGGGTTCCGCTGCCGGGATGCTGTACTCAAATTATCTGGAGGATCTGTCCTACGTGACATTTTCTATCTCTGGACCCCAGTATCCTGAAGGAAGGAGGATTTTGATATCGGCTCAGGGCGAGCGGACGCTGCTGAACATGATTAACGGTGAGCCCCTGACGTACATAGACGGGGACAAGTACATAAAGCCGGCCTTTCTCTTTGGGGACATGATTGACAAACAGTCCCAGACGAAGCCCAAGAGAGAACCCTGGGTTTTCCCTGCCGGGAACTTGGTTTTGTATCTGCCAACGATGCCGAGAGATTATCCCATCTCGACCTTCTTTCATGCAACACATCCCAGGAGGATGTCGTGGACGCTGGCTCCCGATCTTCAAGGCAAGCCGGGGAAGATCTTTCATCTGAAAGGAGCTGACCAGGGGTCGTTCATCAGCCGCCCTTCCGGCCTTGTGACGACGTTCAGGGGACTGTGCCCGGGCAGTGTCCCGAGTGAAGACAGTCTAGTGATCCAGCCGGTCTAATTGCCGACTTTCTGCAACGACTTCATGGGGCGAGGGGGGGTATACCCCAAGGAGAATCCTCGGTGCAACGGGTGGATCTCCCCAACAAACCGCCGATGGGCTTGCCTAGTTGACTGGGCGTTGAAGCATTTCCAGAGGGAGTTGGAGGTCATTGGACTGTATGCCGCCATGAGTGCGACCAGTGTCGGGTTGCTTCCCAACCCTAACCTGTTCCTGGCACTGATGGAGCGATACATTTCGCTCACCGGGACTTTCGCCACTCCGCTGGGGGAGTTGGGATTGGCCCTCCATGAGATGGCAGTGATCTCGAGACTGCCGATGGGGGATACTCCATATGAAGAGTATGTCCCCACCAACCGGGAGTTGGGGGACTCGGACTCTCGGGCGGTGGAAGTGTATCAGGAGCTGATGTGCCAATACTTCGCGTGCACTGCTTTCTATAATGAGCCTTCCGATTTGGCTCACACCACTAAGTGGATGTCCTACCTCTTCTTCCACCGGGCCAGGGCCGTTAAGTCGGAGAAAGTTTTGGGGGACAAGGATGAGCCCGTGAACTGTTTGGGCGTGCTCAGCGCCCAGGTCGTCGAGGATCTTATGGAAGATGCTAAGGCTCCAGATCAGATTCTCAATGATGGGGTAGGAAAGTACCCTGAAGGCACTAAGGCCTACAGTTACTTGAGGCGCTGCCGCAGGCCTCTGTCTAAGGAAGCCCAGCTGGCTGGTTTCCTCTCCATATGGCTGCGCCAAGTAGTAGTGCCCGGTACCGCGTCTGCGGACCGCATTCACCGGAACATCCTGTGGCCTGCAGTGCGTCTGGTGTTCGGGGCAAGACTGGGCTTGCTCCCCGCCATGGTGTGCCGTATACAGGCTGGCCTGAGAGCCATGACCGATGGGCTGCTTGCTGATGACACTCGGCATGAAAGGTTTCCTAGGGTAGAACTACCATACCTGTACTTGATGGGATGGATAATTTTCCACAACCCCCGGGTGAGGTCTCCCGGCTCCGATAGTAGCTCGGGGGGTAGTTTCCTGCTGAACTACAAGGACTCTCCCTGGAATGTGAACACAGTTTTAGACTGTCGGTTGGCGCTGAACCTCAGTCACGGCTGGAAGCTCCTCTGTATTGTCCTCCCCTGTTCATCGCAAACAGTCGGGGTTTAGACTTGAGGATTCATGCGGAGAGAAGACCAATCTTTCTCCGGAAGCTTTTAATTGGTTGGTCTGTATCAGACCCTCCCACTTGCTGTACAGGAGGGAAGACCATTGCTTCCTCGAGCCCTACTTGCCCAGTCGGTTTGCCAGGCAATTTGGGTACGATCAGTTGCACGTGGGCAATGCGGTCACTAGCTTCAGGTCCAGGGGCGGACTCATTGATGGAGCCAGAGGATGGCGATATTTTATCATGGGTTGCACTGGAGCAATATTTATCGTGCCGGTCATCACACTCTCCACAGAGCTGCGCATCCTCCACTCGTATGCCCAGTTCTACGTGGCGATCAACACCTTCCATCGTGATTTCGACATGCGCGGAAGTTTCAGGGTGCCTTCCGCCAAGCCTGGGGGAAGAGTCGAAGTCCCTTCGGTTTTTTCTGACGAGGGTGAGGGGTCCGTTACTCCGGACGAGCCTCTTGTGTCGGTGCCGAGGTGTGAGGTACCTCCGCCTGCAGGGGCCTTGGTGGTCTCTATGAAGCGAAGGGCTCCTGCTCTGAAGCAGACTTCCCCTCGTAAGAGGAAGAAGAAGACGGTTAATCGTCCTCTCCGGATTCCCGGTATTGAGGCTCCTAGAGAGGAACCTGCTGTCTCCCCTGTTGGGGATGTCTCTCCGATTGGAGGTTCCTCGCCTTTTAGAGAGGGCCCTTCCATAGTTTCGGTTGGCGGTGCCGGAGAATCTCAGCTGGAGGCTGCTATCGCTGCTACTGCTTCAGGTAGTGGAACAAAGTCGCCTCCGGGACCGAGTACAAGATTTCATACACCTCTACCCGGCTCAGCGTTGGGAGAGACCCCTTTCGTGCCTGCGAGCGCACCTGGCGAGACTCCGGCCGTTGAGCCTCGGTTGGAATTTGAGGAGGATTTGGAAGACTACTTGCCAGTGTCGGTTAGCAGACCCCTTTCTCCAGGTATGATAGCTTGCCTAGCATCATTAAGAAGTGGTTTAGCTGTACAGGCCGCCGATGCGACATATATACCGTTGGCCGGGGGTAAATGTCGTCTTTACGTCCTTCTTTTTCAGAGAAATTAACATCGTGTCGATATTAACTTTCTCGTCTTCTTTTCAGGGGCAGGCGTCTACGGGAAGGACAGCGTGGAGGCGCCTCTTGGCTCTGCTTTGGCTCCTGGCGGTGATATGGAGGCGTCCACCTTTGAGGAGGAAATGTCTTCGGGCGCCAGCTCGCCCGGAGTAGTTTCGACATCTCGAGGGGAGGATGAGCCCGTCATCATGACATCGCCTCCTGCGAGTATGCCGATGACTTCGACCGTTGTCGTCGCATCTTCTTTGGTTGCACCACCTGTTGAGGCGACGGTCGTGGCCACCTCGTCTGCAATCATTCCCGGAGGGGGGTTTGCCAATATTGTGGCCACTCCTGGCGTCCAATCGGATCTGGTTGCGCTGACCGAGCAATATACCAGCATTTTCTACGCCACCTTGAAAATGCTGATATCAATGGTGTTGGCGAAGAATCTCGACTTCCAGCGTCTGAAGAAGGCTTCTCAATTTTCGATCGGAGCGGTCAGGAAATTCGGCGACTCTGGGGTAGCTGATGCCCTGGAGGCGATGGTTAATGGTCTGGAGCAACCCATTAACGAATACTTGCAGCTGACTCGGGGCAGCATTGAAGCTGAGGTCCAGACCAGGTACGACTTCATGACAGCGCAGTTTACTAAACAGTTGGAAAGCCTGGATAAATCCACCAAAACGCATAAGCTAGAGGTGGATAAAAGAAAGGCGGTCATAGAGGAGGCTCTTGCTCTTCAGACGAAGTGCCAATCCGAGCATGAAGGAAATGTAGCGAGGGCTCGTAAGTTGAAAGAAAAGCTCGCTCAGGCAGAGGAGTGGGCTTCCCAGTCGTTGGCAGGTGTAGATGTAGCGACTGGTCGACTGAGCAAAGCACGACAGGATTTGGAGCGTGCAGAAGCTGCCCGTGCGGGTTCTCTTCGGGCGAGGGCTGAACTATCTTTTATGAGCAACCACGAGGCACGGCTGAGCGGTCCCGCGCTGATGCCTTGGTTTCCCGTAATGAGAGGATAGCTGTACTGACGCAGCTGATTCGTGATCTGACTGCTCCCCCACAATGATGTACCCTTCCTTCTTTTGGCTTCCCAGATGTAATTCTGCTCTTTTTGGAAATAAAGCGACTCTTTTCTGACTTTGTAGACCCATCATTTCGGAATGTAAATAACAGGTTTGGGTGAAAGTTATATCAGAGGTAATATGGACGTGATATACTCTCGGTAAACTTTAGCAGGACATATCTATTCAGAGGTAATATGGACATGATAGGATATGGTTTGGTAGGACATATCTATTCATAGGTCATACGAACATGATAGAATATGCTTTGACTAAGATTTGTAGGCAAGTCACTATCAGAGGTAATATGGACGTGATAGGTATTGCATTTCCAAATTAGTCAAACATATCTATCCAGAGGTTATATGGACATGATAGAATATGATCCAACTAGTTTTATTTCGGAAGTAGTTTTGTCAGAATTGAGGTTTTCGCTATATTCCAATTGAGCAGAGGAGGTTAAGCATAGTACCTCTTCAGGAATTTGCCGTTGATAGGAGCCATTAACAGGTCTCCATTAGGCTGGGCTAACCTATAAGCGCCGTTTGAGAACGTTGTCTCGATCACATAAGGGCCTTCCCACTTGGGCTGGAATTTGCCCTTACTCCTGTGAGTAAGAATCATCGGCCTTCTTACGGCTAAAACTAGCTCGCCGACTTTGAACACTCTTTCCTTTACTTTATGATTAAAAGCTCTGGAAATGCGTGCTTGGTAGAGCGCGATGCGCTGTTGAGCTTGGAGGCGTTTCTCGTCTAATCCTTCTAGCTTTTGAAGCCTTAAGAGGTCATTCTTTTCTTGAGTCAGCTCATTAGCCATGGCTATCCTGAGTGACGGGATCTGGATTTCAATGGGGAGAACCGCTTCGCTCCCGTAGACCAGTGAGAACGGGGTACAACCTGTCGGTGTTTGTACCGTAGTGCGGTATGCCCAGAGGCATTCGCCCAGCTTCTCATTCCAATCTCTCTTATTTGAAGAGACGAACTTCTTCAAGAGTTTGATAATGGTTTTGTTGAAAGCTTCCGCCAAACCATTAGCAGCTGTATAATATGCCGTAGAGGCAATATTATGTATCCGATTTTTATCGCAAAATCGATGAAACGCTTGGCTGATGAACTGAGGCCCATTGTCGTAAATTATCCTCCGGGGTACCCCGAAGCGATAAATGACATGATGCTTGATGAAGCTGATCACATTAGACGCCTTTACTTCAGCAAGAGGGATCGCCTCTGCCCATTTGGAGAAGTAATCCGTGATGGCCAGTATGAACTGGTGACCTCGGGAAGAAGACGGGTGAATAGGACCAATGATATCCATACCCCATACTTCGAAAGGCCAGGATGCGACCGTAGGATGTAGATGTTCAGACGGTTGATGTATGAAGTCTGCATGAACTTGACAGGCTCTGCATCGTCTTGCATAATTAATTGCGTCTGCGATCATAGTGGGCCAGTAATAGCCCATTCTCCTGATACGATCCTGTAGCTTAGGACCGGGTTGATGTGCTCCGCATACGCCGTCGTGAGCTTCACGGATAATCTGCTGTGCTTCGTCCTCGGAGAGGCATCTCAGTAGCAGTCCATCGTAGGTCCGTCGATATAGGCATTGTGAGGACGCATCGAAGTGGGAGTGTAACGATCGTCTTTTGACGGATACTGCTTCTTTAGGGTCCTCCGGCAAGATTCCGTATGCCACAAAATCTATGAAGGGACTTCTCCAGTCCCTCGTAGGAGGATCGGTGCTCACAGCGTAGCTGCGTTCTATGTGAAAGTTGTTCTTCACACAGAATAAATCTCTGTTAAGAAGGATCACCGAATTCTGCCTTCTTATAGGAGTAGCTAAATCTGCAGCTAGACTGACCAGGGCATCAGCTTCCAAATTTCGAGATCGAGGTACATGCTCTAGGAAGAATCCTTTGAATGTCATGGCTATTTTGACTGCTGCTCGGTGATAGGGGATGAGGTCCGGATTTCGGACTTCATATATTCCCCTGACTTGATTGACGATCAACAGAGAATCACCGAAAGCCTCCAGAGACTCGACCCCCAGCTCTTTAGCGACTTGGAGGCCGATTAGTAGAGCGTTGTATTCTGCCACATTGTTGGAACATGGCTCGCTAAGAGAATATGTTCGGTAGATGACGAGCTTGTCAGGAGTGACTAGGACGATTCCTACTCCCGAAACCATGTTTCCTCTGGGACCAGTTCTGGAGGCACCATCGAAGAACAGCTGCCATGCGTCACTTTCCATTGCGAAATTACATTCTGCAACTTCATCAGGGATGTCCTCGTATAGCTTGGAGGTCTCCGGGATCGGATGAGCAGCTAGGAAGTCGTAATAGACATATTGGAAGATCCCCTCTCCTTACGCTTCTGGATTAGATATTTGCGCAGGTCAGGAGGAGTCGAAGAAGAAGCCTGCTTGTTCCCTCTATTCACCGCAGTGGTCATACGGATGTTGGGAACCCCAGTTTTCCTTGTGCCACCTGTGTACAACAGACTGGCCATCTGGGTGGCGGATAATCCCTGAGGAGGGTATCTTCCCGCAACCTAAGCTTTCTTTACGCCGAGGGACTTCGTCTGGCGAAATTTGGAGATTTGCTCAGACTGGCGTAAAGCTGAAGAGGTCCTCAGTTTGCCGTCGGCCTCTCGCGTAATCCGGTGGGAAGGCGGATTGTTTCCTCGCTGGTGTAGAGGTTGAGAAGTTGAGTAGTTCGCCGCCTGCTTTCCCCTGTGTAGATTGCAGGGATCATCTGCTTTTCCGCGGAAGGCAGATGAAGTGTTTACGCGTGGAACGCGTTTGAAATTTCTGTTTTGGCGCCAAGGCTTTATCAGAAATGTTGTCTGTTCCGCCAGTGACGGGAGACTGCATTTTACGCGCAAGGCACGGAGTGGACTTCTGGACTAGCGTTAAGCCATTTCCAGAAGTTTTGTCGGCCCTGTCAGAGACAGGCGACTGAATTTTACGTGCAGGGCACGGAGTATACTCCTGGGTTAGCGCTAAGGCCTTGCCAGAAGTTTTGTCGGCCCTGTCAGAGACAGGCGACTGAATTTTACGTACAGGGCACGGAGGGAGCAATGCTACAACCTCATTGGTCGGGAAGATCGGAGAGATCGGAGAGTCCACAGGAATGGTAGAGGATGTCTTGGGCATCCAGACTTTGCGCAGCTTCCTGTTGTCTTGGACGGAGAGAGGGTGAGAGCTACCCCCGGCTCGAAGCATGTCTTCGTAGACAGACTGGTCGAAATAGACGACCAGTGTCTTCTTCACGGTTCCTACAGATACTGCATCGTGTTGAGCAATTACTTTCTTCTCAGAAGAGAAAGATGTCCCCAGCAGAGTCGCCATCTTGTTTGTGGTAAAAAAATGAAAGATTGAAATGTATTCAAGTGGGGGTCTATACGAGACCCGTTTTCTTTGGTTTACAAACAAACTTGTACAATTTAGTCCTATACTAGGATGTGGGAGTACAATTTATTTAATCTGGGTAAATATTGCTATAGGCGTCTGATCTACAGTCGATCACTTTAGCCCTTGGACCACACGATGATGAAGAAGTGCCGTAGAAGACGGGAAGCAGCTTCAAAGGTTGCAGAAAAGAAGGTGGATGTACGATGCCAAAGTCGTCGATCCCTACTCTTCGCCTGAGCTTCGGATTCCTCTCTCTCTCTCCAAGACTCTTCGACCTTGGTTCGATCTCTTCTCCGATTCGACCTTCTATTCTCTCCCTTTTTCTCTCCTCTTTTTTTTGTCGACATTTTCCTCTGTTGATAGAGGTCTCTATTTATAGAGTTTTAGTGATAGTGACCACTCAGTTGGTGTAAAAATCGAGGAGTGGATAGCACACCACCCTTTTACACAACGGTTAAAGTAACCAATGCCTGCGTATAGATGATCTTTTGAATGAGCGTGTGACGCGGGTCCAACTAAGGGACACAATGCGTATAACTGCTACGAAGATCACGGCATAAAAGCCACGCAGGTAGGTATCACTCGTGTAGAAGAGGTTGTCGTAGAAGCCAATGTTTGTCACCATGGCATAGAAGCCAAGTAGGCATAGAAGCCGAGTAGGCATAGAAGCCGAGTGGGCGCAGAAGGCCTGATGGGCGTAGAAGCCGCATGAGCATAGAAGCTGGAGGGGCGTAGAAGCCGAGTGGGCGTAGAAGCCGGAGAGGCGTAGAAGCCGAGTGGGCGTAGAAGCCGCATGAGCATAGAAGCTGGAGAGGCGTAGAAGCCGCTGCTTAACGTGCCGGAGTGGTGACGTGGATGTCTCAGCCGGAATTACGGCTCTTGGAGATATAATCAAATCCCTCGCATTAAATACAGAGATCTGCCATCATCCCTGTGCATTAAATGCAGGTGCTTGTCTTTAAGATTTGCCATCATTCCACGCATTAAATATAGATACGCGTCTCGAGTCCTTTGCACAGAGTAGCTGCTGACTTGGCAGGCTTTTTGTCCTCCGCGGAGCGTAAGAAGGTCATGTCTGCCTGTGTAGAACTAGGCAGCGTATTTCCTAGCATGCGTATGAGTAGTTTACACGAAGGGGCTGTCACTAAACGACGGTTCGGTGACATTTAATCAAATCCCCTGCATTAAATGCAGAGATCCGCCATCATTCTGCGCATTAAATGCAGAGGCGTGTTCTGAAGGTCTGCAGCCCTTCTGTGCACCAAACGCCGAGACGTGCCTCGGGAAACTGTCACAGCCCTGCGCATTAAATTCAAAGGCATGCCTCGAGCCCTGCAAAAAGTGCAGCTTTCGATGTGGCAGGCGGTTTGTCTTCCGCAGAGCGTAAACAGCTCACATCCGCCAGTGTAAAACGAGGCGGCGTATCTCCTTGTATGTGTAAAGGCAGTTTTACGCAGAGGGGAAGGCAGTAAACGACAGCCTGGGTTGCAGTGTCGTGCCATCACTATAGCCGTCGCCTGGGTAGTCGAGCATTATCCCTTTGTCAGAAATCCAGACGTCAGGTTCATTTACAGGACATGATAGGTTCACTTCGGAGAACACGAAGCGTTCCTCGTACGTTTTAATGCTGCATTGAAAGCGGGTGCATTTTACGTCATATAGGCGACGAGGCCTTCTGTTCTACGCTGAAGCAGCCTGGACATACTGTACCCACGTGGGTGGTCCTTTATCTTTTATGTTGCGCTTAGTGGAAAAGCTCCGTTGCACGCATGATGGCTCTGAGGTCCTCTGTTTACGCTGCTCTGCATTACTGTGCTTGCGTAGAGATGTCCAGCGTATTTTTCATGCTTCTACAGTCCCAAGAGGAAGATTCTGAAGAATAAGAGTGTAACGCATCTCCTTTATCCAAGCCTTCAGAGGTTGTTGGAGGCGTGACGTACCCTAAGCCATTCTTGGTCTTGTGGTAGTAATCCTTGGGCTTGCCTGCAGGAGCCTGCAGACGCAGGGGCAGCCGTCGGCCTTTACCGTAGTTCAATCCCCTAGCGGCTTTCAGATCGTACCCTATTTTTTGAATGAGGTACTTGGTTTGAGAACTGTACCGATGAAATGGTATTTTGTCGGTATCTGGTTCTGGTTCCATTTTCTCTGGGACGGAAGATTGGGGACTTTATACTCTGCTGAAGATGATCAGTTTGTCTTCCCTCTTCCTTGCTGGAACTATAAAGTAGGAGTTATGACTAGCGAGAATTCGGTTGGCTGTATAAGTGGTAATCAACTGTGTATGCAGGTATAAGCCTAGATCAAGCTCAATGGGATATAATATGGTTAGATATGCGACATCCAAGTAGTTCAAAGATAGCCCTTTATTAATAAAATAAGGGATCTCATCCTCAGAAATTACATCATCGAGAGAAGGGACGTTAGCATGAGCGGCTACGTACTCCTCCAGTTCATCCTTCCCAAGATCTACCCCCAGTGCGAGAGACGGCTTCAGATGTTTCCTGCGTAGCTTCACCACTAAAGGTTCGGAAGTTATAGTAGGTGCCGGATCTTCATTCAGCGGTCGACTCAGTCTACTAAAGCGAACAACCAGTGGTTCAGGTGGTTCCTTGTATTTTACCATGAGGGGCAGAGCGGTGTCGGGAGAGCGTGCCTTGAGATGGACCCTCAAGGGCTTATCCAATGTTGTCCCAGTCTCTGCCTCATCGTCGGTATCATTGCCACCTTTTGGTGGACTTGCTTGTAGAGAATTGAGTCAGAGTAATAGGCCTTGACCCCTTTGAATGGATCAATGTCGATAAATTTTGTCTTGATGACGTCATGATCGTCCACGTACTTCAAATACTAGTGCAAGGTTTACGGTACTATCATATATTGATGTATCTACGGATGTCCCAACGGGACATTGTGTGATAAGTCTACGTCTATGATGTAGCAAGTGACCTATGTTTTGAAGTCGTCGATCTGACTCTTTAAGCGAATCTTGCCCAGAAGGTAGCTTCTCCATGCGTTGAAGCCACTGATGGCAGTATTGGTTGCTGCCAGGTGATGCATCAGGATGCCCAAGGTCTGAAGCAGATTCTACGAGATGATGTTGATTGATGAACCGAGGTCGATGTGCATTCGGTCCACCTTGATGGCGCCAATGTACCATGTACAATACAGAGGACGATCGTGCCAATTATTCTTTAGCAAAATATCTTTTTACGAGAACGTAATATTAGGTATCACCTCCATCACATTATTACAGTGGGGACATGCGAAAGGATTCTCAACTGGCAGCTTGACCTGCGCCAAGTAGGTGTCAACATTTTGTAATGCCTCACTTAGAGCAACCAGAGTATCTTTAGAGAGTCAGAGAAGCTCAAATAGTAACAACTTCGCTGGGGTATTGGCTAGTGGTGCCAAGATGTCAAAGTTGTAGTGCTTCTCCAGCCCCTGAGTCGTATCTTTGCATAGCGGTTTGTCAACGCGGGTTTCTTTCTGCTTGGACTTGTCCGCTGCCGGAGGCTGGGATGGACCAGGAACGAATATTGCAGGTACGAGAATTAGGAGCGTACCATCGTCAGGGGTGTCGTACTCACGTTGGTACGTTAGGCCTGACCTTGTTGTTCCCAATACGGCTTCTTCGAAAGGGAGAGAAACTGTATAGCAGGACTTGAATTTCTTACCTTTGGACTTGATGGCGGAGGGTGTTACCTGCTGCATCAATTCAGGATTAAGATTTGGATGAACCCACATGACCTCCCGCCATGATGTAGTGAGAGGTATCAGCCTGGCTGTTAGGTCATGAGCTGGCGGGAGATTGATGCCCTCCATTATTTCCTTGGGGATTGGGATCACTCCGTCTCGGGCTTCCATCGCCGGGAAGTTATCGAACTAGAGAGATACCATGTTAGCGGCCATTGTCTTGTCATCGAAGTCCAAGGTGAGGGCCTTGGTGTCGAGCAGACGCTGGATGTACCGCTTTAGTGTGTATCATTCCCGTATCGCATGGTAGACATATCGATGGTAGTGGAAGTACTTAGGATTATTCACATCGACTACCTCAATAGGATGCTTGACATCGGGAAGCCGAAGCTTGTTTTTCTTCATTAGTACGTCAAAGATTGCTATGACATCATCATCTTCGAAGGAATAAGTTTTCTTCTGTTTTGGAGCCTATGCGGGCTTTTGCTCGGGCTTCTTGGTTATATTGGCCATAAGAGTCTGCTTCTCCTTTCCATCTCGGGCACTATTGCCGTTGTTGTTGTTGCTGTTGTAAGGGTGCTTTCCCCTATCATCAGCGACAGAGATCTGTATTCCCATGAGGCGGTCGTCCTTTACTTTCTTCTCAGCACCGACAACATTTATGATGAATGTCATCTAGTATTTGAACTGAGAGTCGTTCATCCAGAGTCTTACTGTGGGAAGAAGATTCCTCCGGCAGGTGTCCATCAGCTTGGGCTCAGGGTTACCAGGGGTAACTTTAGTGCCGCATGCCTATACCGCTCGATGTATTCCCATACATACTCTTTCTTCCTTTGTGTGATGTCCATTAAAGAGGACATCATTATGTCATTTCCCCCATCGTAGAACCGAGCAAAGAAAAGACCTTTGAGGTCATCGAATGACGAAATACAGTTATCCTGGAGGCTACAGAACCAATCAAAGGCTATTCAGGACAATATCCCGACAAAGAGTTTAGTTAAGTGGGCATCGTTGCAAGGCAGATGCCCCATTGCCGTCTCAAAGTATCTTATGAATTGACGGAGAGATGTATTCGCATCAAACAGAGTCAAGTTGAAGGGGCTTGTACTTTGGCGGATATGGTACGTCTCTCCACTCGAGGGGATTCGGTTGACGAATCCCGAGCTCGCGTAATGAGTCCCGATTGCCCATTGAGTCTCGACGGGCCCGGAGTTCTCTTACCTTCCGTATTGCTTCCCGAGCTTCAGTAACTGCGGAAGGAGCAGACGATCTGGATAGGGAATGATTAACGCCAGTGGGTAGAGCGGTTGCATTTGAATACCCATTAGTCCCGAGGTCCAGGCTTGCATGGCCAGAGGCCTTTGCTGGTTGTGAGGATATATTTGCCTTGATCTCTAGCATTGTTTGAGTCAAGTCCTACATTGATGCCCTCATGGTTCGAATCATGGCCTCGAGGGCCTCGAGGGTTTCGAGGCATTGTCGATCGCTGGAGCCCCCGTGATCGTCTTCCGCCATAAATGATGTTCTCACATGGGGAGAAATGGATGGGATGGTGGATGTCGCACTTTCTGCCTCAAACTCTTGTCGTAAATAGTTATCTGGGAAAGTAGGTAGTGACTCATCCTCTTCGGACTCGGAGGGAACTCTACCCCCAGCGTAGGAAGCTGCATCTTCTTGGCAAAGGTAGCCATCCCCAGGGGTCTCGGCATATGTTCCTTGGGAATCATTGTCTTCTAGGAACGCCGGATTGCCATAAAGGTCAGGGGGATTATAACCCCCAGCTTGCATAGCCATGTGAGGTGCTAAGGAAGAACTACCCCCAGTGGCTGACAGCTTCTTTTTTTAGCGGGTGCCAAGGAAAACACCTTCCGCGGGTTCTGCTGCTTGTCCTCCTTGGACCCGTCTTCTTGATTCACTACTGAGAGCGACGGGCTGGAGGGCTGGACTTCCGACCTCCCCTAATGGAGAAGGAATTTCGAGCAGAATAGCACGATCTGAGGGGCATCTTGTCTTCTTCTAGTGCTTGCACCTGTACTCCGGGTTGATGCCAGGTGGGTGCCTTTGGTTGCAGCCGCTGGAATGCCGACGGCCTTTTTGTGTGTGTTGCTGCTTTGTTATAGCAGCAGTTGATAATAATGTTGGCACAGTGATGCCCTAGGGAGGATACTTCATATGTCGTAGTTATTTTTCTCTCTTTGCGCATGTAGTTGATCACGTTGTGCAAGTCGATCGAGGGCTAATTCATCTTTGCATCCTCCTTATGATCCCGGATAGACCGAGCACACGGGTGCACATGTGTTGATTTTGCTTCCTAACCTAGGGTTCATACAAGAACTTGCCCCAGCTTGCTAAGGAAAGACTCTTTAGACTAACCCTATTCAATTTCCACTATAGGTTGGACGCAGGGGTCAGTTTTGTAAAACTTTTCGTTAGGGGCACGCATAATAGTTAGCACGCCTACTGACGGTCGGTCGCATAAGCAATTGCTTGAGCTTGGAGAGCTCGCGTTGCCCTAGACTTATTCGTCCTAGCACGTGCTAGTGCGTAGTATGAAGAGTCCAAGTTCACCTTTTTGTTCTTTTCAGCATGGCGCATGGAGTCAGCACAGCGTGAGATTTGATCAAACACGAAACTTCTGTTGATTTCCTGGTCGCATGTGGCCATCTGCCTGCGGCTGCCAACCGGTACCTCATAGTCCTCCTTATGCGGCTTTTGACATGGCCATATGGAACGTGTCTTAGCGCTCGAACTCCTGGCATCGTAGTATTTTCCTCTGCTAGTGCTCAAGGGCTAAGTACTTTTCTTCTCAAAAGAGGATGTCGCATGAGAGGTGGACGTATAATGTGTGATCCCTGTGGCAGAGAGAGAGACGGGGAGAGCATACTCCGCAGTTGGGTGAGGTACAGCGGCCTTTGCAACCCATGTCCTGTAGGTCTTCAGGTGATGAGCATTCTTCTTTTTAGAAGAGACTGTCGCATGAGTGGTGGACGCATAATATGCGGTCCCTGTAGGAGAGAGAGAGACGGGGAGCACGTGCTCCGTAGTTAGGTGAGGTACAACAACTTTTGCAACCCATGTCCTGCGAGTCTTCTTATACACTTTGCCAGCCTTGGAGAAGCGTCGCCCTCATAGAGCATTTCCTCAAAGGCTTGTTGGTCGAAGCGTACAACCAGCATCCTCTGGGTCGAACCCATCTTCCATGCGTCAGACTACGCCACGACCTTCTCATCAGACAAGAAGAAAGTCCCTAGCAGAGTCGTTAGCTTGTTTGCCATTGAAGTGAGTTTGGGAAAACTTTTATTTAATAACAAACAAAAATGTACAAAGAAGTCCTAAACAGAAAATCTAAGTACAATATTTAATCTGGGTAATGTGACGATGGAGATTGAGTACTACAACGACTCTTTTACTCCGTTGACAATCCAACGAGGGAATGAGGGATGCTCTCTTCTCTTCTCTTCTCTCTCTCTCTCTATCTCTCTCTCTCTCTCTCTCTCGAGATTGTGTGCACGTACGTAGCTCGTCTGGAAGTGTATAGTCTCTCTGAAGCAGAAAAAATCTAGCCCGCCTATTCTGGAACGTCCAAGTTGCTCCTTTTTTAGCAATCATGGTGATGGTGTCACGCCCCAGTCCCAAAAATACGTAGGACTAGGACACGTAAGCATGCCAGCCGCATGGATATGGCAACTCCAATATATGGAAACCAAATCCACACGTACGCTGTAATATGAAAATTAATCCACAAGTGGTATAAACATATGTCACAAGTCATAGGGTACAATCTAAATCTCATCCACAGAAAATTAATATAAATAAATAACCAACATCTATAAAACTAGATCTCAACATGAAGTATCTAAAGATGATAGTTGGGTGGAAACAAATCCACTACCAACTCGAATGGAAAGAGCAAATATTAAAGTAAGTACAACACAACAACACCATATAAGAACACCATCTAGCAATCACGGCTCGAAGAGAGGACATCCACGAAACATATATATAGCCATCCGATCTGTGCTCCTGCAAATACTCAAGAATAGATACACCTGGCAGAGGACCAGGTCCTCAGAGGGACGTAACAAGATACAAAAAATACGAGCCAACTTGAATACAGTAAACATGCATATAATTTGAAAATAAATAAGTACGCTGTACAAGACAATCTATATGAATGCAAATGAGGACAACTTTTCGACGTATGGGCAAGGGTAGGCTACTCGATCTACCTCACAACTCACACACACGTCAATGGACATCAGAAATTGACATACCGCGGGGGTAGCGACCAGCGAGACTCCAGAAATTGACATACCGCGGGGCTAGCGACCAGCGCAACACACGCCCATAGTGCGAGCTATATACTACGGTTTACCAGAGTGGTTAAAAGCCCATACGCCTAATGATTGTCCTCTATGATACTAGGTGCCATGTGTGTGTCAACATATCTAATACATAGTAATGACTGGAGAAAAACTACACATGCAAGAACTATACAGAAATGAAATAAATGAACAGAAATATAAATAGCATGCAAAGTACTGTAAACAATTTGGCAAGGTATCTTGCCTGGTAAGAAAGCTGCAAGGTGTACTGTCCAGAAGTCAAACGCACAGGATCACAAGCTATGGCCACAAAACAAATATCTCCGGATGCTGAAATAAATATCACCAACGTTTCTAGAATAAGCAAAATAGCTAAAAAGTACTTCCCTTTCGTCCAATTTGGACACAGGGCAAAACGGTAATTTCGGGTAAAAAGTAGGGTCCACCTGTGGCCCACTTTGCACCGAAAAGCGTGCCAAGGGTAACAGTCTCTAAATGGGACAAACTATAGGTCAAACAACTCTAATGTCAGTACGAACCCAACGGTATGTCCAAATGTGGATTCCGATGAGTCGAACACAATTTTGTCCAAAAAGTCAACTGTGGGGCCCGCCAATTGGCGATCTGGTCAACCGTCTCAGAAATGCGTGAAAATTGGGTCACCGGACCAGCGCGTTACCACGAGTCCAGTGGCGCAAGTTTCGTCGCAATCTGACAAGCGTGCACAAAATACGTGCGACTTCCACAAAAGTTGCGACACGGTGTGTGTCCGCGGATACGGCCTGATTCCGGCGCGCACACGCGTCCAAATCAGTCCCCACAAATTTTCACGTGTCCAGTTATGCTGCGTGCACCATTCGGTACACTTGGCACCCGGCGGGGCGGTCCCGTTTGGCGGGGCGCGCTCCGATCTCCAACTTTTGGAAATCTGGAAAAAGTGGGTGCGCGCAATTTTGTGACGAATATAATTATGTCCACAGCAAATAATAGCACAGGGTTATTATACAGAAAATAAACTAGGTCATGTATTCTACAGGTATCAAAAAGAATCATCGAATTCGGATCTCTGTGGTGGGAGATACGAACTCGGCAATATGGGTGGTCATTCTGGAATTCTGCGATCCCAGAATTGGGTCTGTCCGCACCGACTTGGGCGCTGTTTTTCACCTAGGGGCACACGTTTTCCGAGGTTGGCTATAAAACAAATATTGGAGAGGGTTGAGGGATGATCATACCTAAGAAGATGGAACAGCGTTTGGTCGAGCGAGTCGACGGAAAATTACGCCGGAGCGAAGGTGCCTAGAGTGGGATTCTGCAGTTCGCGAGGTCGGCGTCGACGGGATGGTTGGATGGCTTGGTGGGGCTTCTCTGGCTGCGGTGACGGCTCTAGATGGGAAGAGGAGGTCTGGAAATTAGGTTAGGGTTTTGAGAGAGAATTAGATATATATATATATTAAGCAGAGAGAGAAGGATGGATCGCGGGTTGGAAGGCAAAGGGGGGTCGGGCCGCTGAAGGAAAGGGCTGAAGTGAATAGTCACAGCAACTAATGAGTTTGCTGATCATAAGTGGGCGGGTTGCTAAGGAGCAAGTGCTAAAGAATTGCTGGGAAAAGCTTGCTGATGGTTTCTAAAGCAAATAGTAAAGAATGGTTGCTTAGTTGTTTATTATTATTATTATTAGTATTATATTATTACTATTATCTTTTCTTTTCCTTTCCTTTCTTTCTTTAAATATATATATATACATATATATATTTGTATATATATATATATATATATATATATATATATATATATATATATATATATATATATATATATATATTCCCACATAAGAAAATTTATAGATTAGGGTATTGCACATCGTTAGGCTAGCAACAGCTCAAGGGGTCTCCTACATGGAATAAATTCCGAAAAATTTCTGATGGTCCCACAAGTCCTCTAAGTGCCCGAACACCTAACATAAAAATTATTAAAAATCTATTTCTCCTATTTAGCACATAATTACCATAATTAAATTATTAATTAATAATAATAAAATAATAAATACGATTTTTAGAAATAGGGATTTTACAGATGGTGTCACGCCCTAGTCCCAAAATATGTAGGACTAGGACACGTAAGCATGCCAGCCGCCTATATATATGGCAACTCCAATATATGGAAACCATAATACATGCGTACACTGTATAATGAACAATAATTCATAAGTGGTATAACTAATCACAAGTCACAGGGTAATATCTAAATCTCATCCACAGAAATCAAATATACATGAATAACCAATAACCAGGTAACTAGATCTCAATACAGAGTATCTAAAGAATGACAGTCGGATGAAAACAAATCCACTGCCGAAATAGAATATAAAATGAACAAGATAAACCCTATATAAATACAACATCTAACCATCACGAGGCTCGAAGATCTCCTCGAAATATAAGTAGCCTGTCCGGATCTGCGCTCCCACGAATACTCAGGAATATCTACACCTGGAAAGGGACCAGGTCCTCAGAGGGACATAACAAGATACATAGAAGCATGCCATAATGTAAATACTGAATAAATAAATGGGGTGTGCTAACCATCTAAGTGAATGCAATTTAAAGACCTAATAGTACGCATGGGAATGTGTAGGCTTGACATATGCTGACGTAATTCACCAATCGTCGGGACTGGCTAGTATATGTGTCATATGCCTCCAGACACATGGGTAGCTCTGCAATCGGCCATCTCTGAGGAGCATGGTATCCGAAGGTATAAAAACTCAAGGAGGGGGTGTCCCATACGCGTACTAGTTGTCTTTCCCGCCCAATATAGATATACAAGTCGTGAACACGACGTGGACATCTAGTACTATGATGCAAGTCTCTATAGAAATAAACAACTAAGCTAAGTACCGTTACACGTGTTGCTCACACCGATGGCCAGTCGAGTATGAGGTACGCGTCCCTATATGAACTAACTCTGTGACGTGTAATGATACGTGTCAAGGCCTGGGAAGTTATACCAATAACTCCACAACTTTAGGTGGGTCTACTAGACACTAGGTCAGATACAAATCCTAACGTCAACGCCTTCGTTGACTACACCCGAGTTTTCTCGGACGCGCACATTTATATAATATTAAAATAAATAAACATGTAACTAACAATAATTGAATTTAAACAGTACAACAAGGCAAGGTATACTTGCCTGGCAAGAGAGCTGCAAAAATATAACGTCCAGATGTCAAATGCTAAAAGCTAGAAACTATGGCCTCAAAATGAACGTCTCCGGATGCTGAAATAAACATCACCAACGTTCCCAGAATAAGTGAAATAGCTAGAAAATACTACCCTTTCATCCAATTTAGACGCAGGGCAAAAATACAGTTTTTGGTCAACACGGGGTCCACAAGTGGGCCCGTCTTGCACCGAAAAATGTGTCAGAGACAATGTTCTCCAAATTTGTCCAACTTAGTGTCAACAAGTCCAGAACGTCGATATGAACCCAACGGAATGTCTAGAACTGGATTCCAATGAGCCGATCACAAAATCGCCCGTCGAGTGGAGCCGTAGGGCCCACGATACAGGATTTTGTCAACGTTCTCATAATCGAACCAATCTTGGGTCACAGGACCAGCGTATTGCTACGAGTCCGATGAAGCAAGTTTCGTTTCGATCCGACGTGTGTACACAAAGTTACAGCTTGTTCCAGAACAGGCGGATATGGGACATTGTCGGCGGATACGCGTTTATTTCGGTGTGCACGCACATCCAAATCAACTTCTGCAAAATCTCGTACGTCCGTATCAACGGCACGCATATTTCGGTGAAGACCGCGTGCGACCAAGTTGTCCCGTTTGGCGGGGCGTACTCAGTTCCGGGGTGAAGCGGGATATTGTTTTTCCTGTATTTGGATCGCGGTTCGCGATCGCCACAGGACGCGATGCACCGAGCGGGTTGCACGGGCATCGAGAGGGTTACATAGACTACGTGTCACAACTGACGGAATAAAAAACGGAACAACGAAGAGAGAGAACGGGTTACCTGAACAGGGCTCCGTGGAAACTGAATTTTCCGTATCCGCGAGTCATCTTGACACAACACCACACATTGTCCGGGCTCTGTCCGGGCTGTGTCCAGTACTGTCGTGTCCGATACTGTGCCGTATCCGGTACTGCTCGAGTCAGGGTCGTTGCGGGGTGGTCTGGAACTGCTGCGGTTCAGCCGGCCGGACGAGAGAGGCCGCAAGGGGATCGTCGGGGAGGAAGTCAGGGAGGAGGAAGGAGATGGGGGTTCGGGGGAGTTTAGCCGGAGGACGGCGGCTCAGGGATGTTGCTGGTGGTGGATGGTGGAGATGATGGCTGCTATGGTATAGAGGGTGGTGGTGGCAGCCGGAGTCGGGGGTGGCATCGAGGAGAAAGGGGAAGAGGTGATGGGGGTGCCGCTCCGGCCATGGGGAGGCCGAGCAGGGCGGAGGAGGCAAAGTCAAGCAGGAGATCGGGGACAGCAGTGAGTCAGGGTGGCTGCTGCTCGACTCCGGCGAGGTCGAGTCGAGCAGGAAGGAGGGGGTGGCGAGTGGCGGAGGCGATCGAGCTCGAGGGTTGGGCTTAGGGCGGAGGAAGGAGGAGGGAAGAGGGCTGATCTCTGGCCATGGGGGGGAGGACCACGGTGAGGAGGAGGAGGAGGAGGAGGAGGAGGAGGTCGAGGGTGGCGGTGGTGAGTCTCAGACGAGTGGAGACGTGGGGGGGGCGACTCTGGCGGAGGGCAAAGTGGAGAAAGCGGTGGCGATGATGATGATGGGGGTGGTGGTGATCGATGGGGGTGGCGGTGGTGGCGTGTGGCGGAGGAGGTGGAGGGGTGATTGAGGGCTGGGAGAGGGGAGAGGGTCAGGCGGAGCTCTCCGGTGGGGGTCGGCTCACCGCTGTGCCGGCGAGGTCGGGGTCGGGGAAGGGGGCAGGCGGCTGACGGCTAGGGTTAGGGTTAGGGTTAGGGTTTGGGATTTCTTTTATAGAAATTAATTTTTAGGGGTAAATTGGTAAATTCATAATTAAAGATATTTGTGAATATTTTCAGGTGGGTCCCACTTCCAAATGGACAGTGTAGGTTCACCCTCCAATGAGGGGGTGACACCTCATACTCGAAATTTGTAGAAAAGTCCCTGTAATTTTATAAATTACATAAAGGTCCTATTTTGGGAAATTGCACAATTACGAAATTGTCTGGGAAAAACACCTGATTCCTGAAAATGCTAAAATGTACAGAACTGAGGGAAATTGCTGTGTGAGGGCCCTGGGGGGTGGGGGTGAGCCTGGGCAGGGGCTGGGCCTGGTTTTTGGGTGATACGGGTCATCGTATTAATTAATTAATAATTAATGCGCACGGTGTTCTCTAATTATTTAGAGGCAGGTACGGAGATAATTTTAGTGCTGTGTCAATATACTAAATGTAGTATACTCAATGTAGAATAATAACGTATTTTTGTTTGGGCAAAACAGGTGCATGTTGGGCCTCTAATCTCTATTGGAACAGAGATTCGTACAGGTCTAGAAATTAAATACGGACGTTTGTAACGATATTTGTGCGACTAAAGCTATACTCATGCCAGCATATCTAGGAGTTGCACAAAGTGCAGGATAGTGGACTGGCATGTCTAAGAGAGGTATGTGAACTTCGTTTGGGGATGACAGTCAGTGTAATGCCCTAATATTTAGGTGATGGACAGGTGCACAAATCAATAGGATATGTAAGCAAAATAAATTAAAATATTGCAATAAATCCTAAATTGCTAAAAATAATCCTAAAAATGCTGAAATCTGGTCGAGGGAGTTTACAATCTACCTAACTTATAAGAATTTCGTCCTCGAAATTAAAACTAAGCCACGGTAGAAGTCAAAGACGGCATAAGATATAATTTAACAAAGTAATTTATATCTTGGTTTACGAATAGGTTCGAAAAACGTTTACGCATGTCGTCCACACGATCCCGAGTAGATTCTCTTGGCGCGCCATGCTTCCATGCCACGCGGACCAAGGGAATAGACTGATTCCTTAATACCTTTTCTCGATGATCAAGGATTCCCACGGGTTGCTCTTGATACGACAAGCTCGGCCTAATGGTGATCTCCGAATGGTTTAGAACATGGCTGTTGTCTGTCACATATCTTCTGAGTTGCGACACGTGGAATACATCAAGTACTCCCTCAAGGTAAGGTGGTAGCGCAAGTTGATATGCCACTACTCCCACTCTTTCTAGCACGTCAATGGTCCAACATACCTTGGACTCAACTTACAGCGTCCTCCGAATCGAATGGTGCCTCTAGGAGGTGATATCCTCAAAAAGACATGGTCGTCCTCTTTGAATTCCAAAGGATGATGATGACGGTCTGCCCACTGCTTCTGTCTGTCTTGCACTGCTCGCCGGTGTCCTTGTATTTACTTTCTGTCTCTACGGTGTTGACCACCTACTCTTGTCACGCAAATCCTTGTCTGGTACAATGCTGACTGGTATGTCGTACAATCTTACGATTTGCCTCATATATAAGTTAGCTAAAGCTTCTGCAGACTGGCCAACTCTAAAGGTAAGAAATGTGCTGACTTGGTGAGTCGGTCCATAGGAATTCTTGATCCTTACAAGTCAACCTAGACATAGGTGCTGCTATCCAGTCAGTCAATTGTTCATCCATATGAAATCCATTTAGACCCCTGTCAGCAAAAGGATATATTCTTTATCGTAATACTTGAGTTCTGAACTTGACCCAAGTTACGAGGCAAAAATAAAAATTTTATGCTGTCATAGTGATGCACGTATCAGGAATGTAATAAAACGTAGGTAGGTAGCGAAGGTCATTCTAAGGATAGCACAGTTTTAAACTGCAATCAAATCTAATAATAAAGTTTGATAATTACCCAAGAAACAAACAGAAATGGCTACAGAAACAATACACTTTTCGTATTTATACTAAGTACGAGGTTTCGTCTTTCCGAAATAAGGGAAGACGGAAAACAGTAATCAAGAGTTCAAGGGGGAGGTAATAGATTAGAAGTGTGGGGATCAAGGCGTTTAAAGAATTCAACGGGAATTGTCAAAGCAGTTGTGGATTGAAATGCTATTTTTGGTAATCCCTATTCACATATTCGGATCAGCACAGTTATGTAGCTGATACGATATGCTCAGACATATCTAGCGGGCAAGTACATTCGTCCACTAATCACTATATATCTCAATCCACGTAAAGTAGTTATGCGAAGGACGAACCAAGTGCACTATGGTTGATCAGACCGTAATACACTGATTCTGAAATGTATTAGTGTAGTACTCCAATAATACATATATCACGAACAAGCTTGATAAAGAATAAGCTTGCAAAACAAGGCTATAATAGCAGTACAAGTCAAGGTAGTACAGTAAATATAAGTACGCTAGATTATGATGTGAGAAATTACAAAATAATTCAAATTCACCAAAAAGACAAGACTCTACAATCTCTACAGTTATTATTCTAATTCCTTGTCTAAGTCGCTAGTTGACCCAAAAGAGGTATCGCCTTCTAAGTTCTACAATCTTAATAAACACTTAGAGGCTGTCCGCACAAAACAGAGATTCAAGGAAGTCCGCGTAAAGTAGAGCTTCAGAGCTGTCCGAGTAAAAAGTTTGTGCGAAAGTCTGAGCGTAAAAAGTTTTGCACAAAAATCTGCGCATAAAATTAGCGTGCGTAAAGTTTGTATAAAAGTCTGTCTGCGTAAAGTTTTGCCTAAAAGGTTTGCGTAAAATCTGCCAGCGTAAAAGTATGCGCGTAAAATCTCCTGCGTAAAGTCTAGCATACGTTGCAGCGTAAAGTTATACGAGAAACTCATGAGTTTGTCAGTCGAATTAGTGAATCCTGACATCTGACAAAAGTACTTGCACAACGATCGAGTGGACGGTTTGTGATGATGATTTGCACGGAGATCCAGGTTGTCTTTTAGTGACATATTGGATAGAAGTCATTTTTACGCTCGAGGTGAGACAAAACCAGATGTCCCGTCAAAAAGTTGTTTCTTTTTGCACAGGGCTCGAGGCGTATCTCTGCATTTAATGCACGGGAGATGGTCATGGCTGGGGAAAGCTAAGGCTGTAACAAATACGCTCACATCCTATCCTTATATTTTTATGCCTAATCAGGTTACTCTACGCTGGTTATCTATTATTCATGAATCATCTGGTTTACGCAGGGCAGTTACCTACGTGGCTTGCATGATGTGTCATACACAGGATAAGGAAGACTAAGGGAACGTGGGTAGCGGTTGTCATAACTGTGGCGTAAAGGGGACAATCTCCTGCATAATTTGGTTTTTACGCCAACAAGAAGGTCATTTTGCTTTTACGCCAACTAGGAAGTTGTTTGGTTTTTACGCCGACAACGGTCAATTGGCTTTACGCCAACAACGGTAAAGGGTCTCTGGCGTAAAACTCTATTTATCCAACATAGGATGAGGTTTCAGTCCTAGTATTCAACCTTGGATTTCTATTGGTTTCTTAAGACTAGGGTCAATACTATGGTCAAATTTTAAACTAATCCTAGTAGCGTTTATACTATTCTCAAGTCATTCCTAATTACATTAAGGGATAAGGGTAAGTTAATCTATAGGTAGTGATGCTAGGGTTCATTAGGTAATATGGAAGACTAGGGTTCATTTAGTAGTCTGAACTTAATGATGTGTCAATACCATAGTTGTGTTCTTAATAGGAATACTACCCTAATTATCATCCTATCAACAGGGATTCCTATATTCTAGCAGGGACTATACTCAAGGAATTATCAGGGAAGCACAAGAATCAAGTAGGATGCAATTATGTAAGTAGGACAGACTGGAAGGAAGATAAGTCATAGTCAATTATGGATGAGATCCTATACTCTAATCCTAGGTGCAGGCTTGCTCGGTACAGTAACGTAACCGAGACAATATGCTCTGACCTGCATGGGCCACCACTAAAAATATGTCACGCCCCAGTCCCAAAATACGTAGGACTAGGACACGTAAGCATGCCAGCCGCCTGTATATATGGCAACTCCAATATATGGAAACCATAATACATGCGTACGCTGTATAATGAACAATAATTCACAAGTGGTATAACTAATCACAAGTCACAGGGTAATATCTAAATCTCATCCACAGAAATCAAATATACATGAATAACCAATAACCAGGTAACTAGATCTCAATACAGAGTATCTAAAAATGACAGTCGGATGGAAACAAATCCACTGCCGAAATAGAATATAAAATGAACAAGATAAACCCTATATAAATACAACATCTAACCATCACGAGGCTCTAAGATCTCCTCGAAATATAAGTAGCCTGTCCGGATCTGCGCTTCCACGAATACTCAGGAATATCTATACCTGAAAAGGGACCAGGTCCTCAGAGGGACATAACAAGATACATAGAAGCATGCCATAATGTAAATACTGAATAAATAAATGGGGTATGCTAACCATCTAAGTGAATACAATTTAAAGACCTTATAGTACGCATGGGAATGTGTAGGCTTGACATATGCTGACGTAATTCACCAATCATCGGGGCTGGCTAGTATATGTGTCATATGCCCCCAGACACATGGGTAGCTCTGCAATCGGCCATCTCTGAGGAGCATGGTATCCGAAGGTATAAAAACTCAAGGAGGTGGGTGTCTTATACGCCTACTAGTTGTCTTTCCCGCCCAATATAGATATACAAGTCGTGAACACGACGTGGACATCTAGTACTATGATGCAAGTCTCTATAGAAATAAACAACTAAGCTAAATACCGTTACACGTGTTGCTCACACCGATGGCCAGTCGAGTATGAGACACGCGTCCCTACATGAACTCACTCTGTGACGTGTAATGATACGTATCAAGGCCTGGGAAGTCATACCAATAACTCCACAACTTTAGGTGGGTCTACTAGATACTAGGTCAGATACAAATTCTGACGTCAACGCCTTCGTTGACTGCACCCGAGTTTTCTTGGACGCGCACATTTATATAATATTAAAATAAATAAACATGTAACTAACAATAATTGAATTTAAACAGTACAACAAGGCAAGGTATACTTGCCTGGCAAGAGAGCTGCAAAAATATAACGTCCAGATGTCAAATGCCAAAAGCCAGAAACTATGGCCTCAGAATGAACGTCTCCGGATGCTGAAATAAACATTACCAACGTTCCCGGAATAAGTGAAATAGCTAGAAAATACTACCCTTTCGTCCAATTTGGACACAGGGCAAAAATACAGTTTCTAGTCAATACTGGGTCCACAAGTAGGCCCGTCTTGCACCGAAAAATGTGTCAGAGACAATGTTCTCCAAATTTGTCCAACTTAGTGTCAACAAGTCCAGAACGTCGATACGAACCCAACGGAATGTCCAGAACTGGATTCCGATGAGCCGATCACAAAATCGCCCGTCGAGTGGAGCCATGGTGCCCACGATACGGGATTTTGTCAACGTTCTCATAATCGAACCAAACTTGGGTCACAGGATCAGAGTATTGCTACGAGTCCGATGGCATAAGTTTCATTTTAATCCAACGTATGTACACAAAGTTACAGCGTATTCCAGAACAGGCGGATACGGGACGTTGTCGGCGGATACGCGTTGATTTCGGTGTGCACGCACATCCAAATCAACTTCTGCAAAATCTCGCACGTCCGTATCAACGGCGCGCACATTTCGGTGAAGACCGCGTGCGACCAAGTCATCCCGTTTGGCAGGGCGTACTCAGTTCCGGGGTGAAGCAGGGTATTGTTTTTCTTGTATTTGGATCGCGGTTCGCGATCGCCACAGGACGCGATGCACCAAGCGGTTTACACGGGCATCGAGAGGGTTACATAGCCTACGTGTCACAACTGATGGAATAAAAAATGGAATAACGAGGAGAGAGAACGGGTTACCTGAACAGGGCTCCGTAGAAACTGAATTTCCTGTGTCCGCGAGTCGTCTTGACACAACACGACACAGTGTCCGGGCTGTGTCCAGTACTGTCGTGTCCGGTACTACGCCGTGTCCGGTACTGCTCGAGTCAGGGTCATTGCGGGGCGGTCCGGAGCTGCTGCGGTTCAGTCGGCCGGACGAGAGAGGCCTGTAAAACCCCCTTCCTAGAAAATCGTATATACCTTTTTATTTATTAATTATTAATTAAATTGTAGTAATTAGGTCTAAATAGGAGAAATAGATTTTTAATAATTTTTATATTAGGTGTTCGGGCCCTTAGATGACTTATGGGACCTTCAGGAATTTTTCGGAATTTATTCCATGTAGGAGACCCCTTGAGCAGTTGCTGGCCTAACGATGTGCAATACCCTATTATATAAATTTTCTTATGAGTATATATATAATATATATGTATATACAAATATATATATGTATATATATATATATTTATAAAGAAAAGAAAAGAAAAGAAAAAATTAAATAAGTATATAATAATAATACTAATATAATAAGTATAATATATATATTAATAGCTACTACTTAGACATAGGTTCCTTAGGAACCTTGCTACAGCATTACATGCTGCTGGACCCATCCGCCTATTGACCTTTGCCTTCAGCCCAATTACACGTGAACCCGCTAGCACTTAATTCAGCGGCAACCCGCGGAAATCCGATCTCTCCCCCTCTCTCTCCTAGTATATATTATATATATATATATAATAAGCTCTCTAAAACCCTAACCTAAAACTCCAGACTTCCTCTTCCCATCTAGAGCCATCACCGCAGCCAGAGAAGCCTCCCCAAGCCATTCAACCATCCCGTCGACGCCGACATCGTGAACTGCAGTTTCCCACTCGAGGCACCTTCGCTCCGGCGTGATTTTCTGTCGACTCGCTCGACCAAACGCTGTTCCGTTTTCATAGGTATGATCTTCTCTTAACCCTCTCCAATTTTTGTTTTATAGTCAACCTCGGAAAACGTGTGCCCCTAGGTAAAAAACAGCGCCCAAGTCAGCGCGAGCAGACAGAATTCTGCAATCGCAGAAACTTGCGATGACCACCCATATTGTCGAGTTCGTATCTCCCACCACAGAGATCCGAATTCGATAATTCTTTTTGATACCTATAGATTATATGACCTAGTTTATTTTCTGTATAATAACTTTGTGCTATTAGTCGCTGTGGACAGAATTATATTCGTCACAAAACTGCGCGCACCCACTTTTTCCGGTTTTCCAAAAGTTTGAGATCGGAGCGCGCCCCGCCAAACGGGACCGCCCCGCCGTGTGCCAAGTGTACCGAATGGTGCACGCAGCATAACGGGACACATGAAAATTCGTGGAAACTGATTCGGACGCGTGTGCGCGCCGGAATCAGGTCGTATCCGCGGACACATTTCGTGTCGCCACTTTTGTGGAACTCGCGAGCATTTTGTGCACGCTTGTCAGATTGAGACAAAACTTGCGCCACTGGACTCGTGGTGACGCGCTGGTCCTGTGACCCAATTTTCACTCATTTCTGAGACGGTTGACCAGATCGCCAATTGGCGGGCCCCACAGTTGACTTTTTGGACCAAATTATGTTCGGCTCATCGGAATCCAAATTTGGACATACCGTTGAGTTCGTATTGACATCTAGAGTTGTTTGACCTATAGTTTGTCCCATTTAGAGACTGTTACCCTCGGCACACTTTTCGGTGCAAAGTGGGCCACACGTGGACCCCACTTTTACCCGAAATTACCGTTTTGCCCCTGTGTCCAAATTGGACGAAAGGGATGTGTTTTTTAACTATTTTGCTCATTCCGGAAACGTTGGTGATATTTATTTCAGCATCCGGAGACATTTGTTCTGTGGCCATAGCTTCTGGTCCTGTGTATTGGACATCTGGACGTGACATTTTGCAGTTTCTTGCCAGGCAAGTATACCTTGCCATTGCACTGTTATTTATATTCCATATGTTGCATGCATCTTTATTTTCTGTCTTTAGTTCATATATTTTAACTGTTATATAAAATGCGCGCGACGCTGACGTCGCGATAGGTTTTTATTTATGTATTGCATTGACCTTGTTCATGAGACTACCCCATTATCATGTAGCACCATTAGGTTCATTGGCCGTGACACAGTGGTTACACGAGTGTGAGTCTCATATAGATCACGGACTGCGTGACAGGTCTGGCCTCCTGTACGTATGGGCCGTGCGTTAGGAATAACTGCTGTTAGAAACA
Organism: Iris macrosiphon; assembly: GCA_036927795.1. Taxonomy (NCBI): domain Eukaryota; kingdom Viridiplantae; phylum Streptophyta; class Magnoliopsida; order Asparagales; family Iridaceae; genus Iris; species Iris macrosiphon. The sequence continues at coordinate 65,179 of JAYESA010000066.1, read as the reverse complement.
TTGCATGCTAGTAGACTTGGCAGTTATTAGAGGTCCAGGGACATAGCTTATTGTAGTACGGTGGTCCCATCCTTGTCCTTGTATGGTTGCAGGATTGGGCTAGGGTACTAAGAATAGGCTATGGACCAAATTGTGTCATGGATGTGACATGCTTAGAGCATGGGGTGGGGAGAACAATAAGTACCGCATTTGAGCTCCTTTGCACTTTTTCTGTGACGCCCAGATTTTCCGCTGGAGATACGGGTGGTGATGACCCTTATATATTATGTACTATCAGGCGGGCCACCGGCGTTCAAAAGACGACGTGCCTTTTAGGCCCCAGGATCTCCAAAAGAGAACTATGCCAAATCCCAGTTTTCAGCCAGATAGCTCACTTGTGGGGAAAGTTGTTCTTAACTGCATTCACTTTAGACGGTTAGGCGACCTAATTGGATATTTATTTCAGTACTTTATTGGCATGTGTTTAAGTATACTTGTTATGTCCCTCTGAGGACCTGGTCCGCTGCCAGGTGTACCTGTTCTTGAGTATTTGTAGGAGCACAGATTTGGAAGGATATAGATGCTCCGTGGATGTCTTCTCTTCGAGCCGTGATTGGTAGCTGGTACTTATATTGTTTGAGTGAGTTGTACTTATATTATATTTACGTTTTCCTTTGAGTTGGTAGTGGATTTGTTTCCACCCAACTATCATCTTTAGATACTTCTTGTTGAGATCTAGTTTCATATATACTGGTTATTTATTTCTATATGATTTTGGTGGATGAGATTTAGATTTTACCCTGTGACTTGTATTATATTTTTACCACTTGTGGATTTGATATTCATAATACAGCGTACGTATGGATTTGGTTTCCATATATTGGAGTTTCCATATCCATGCGGCTGGCATGCTTACGTGTCCTAGTCCTACGTATTTTTGGGACTGGGGCGTGACATATTTTTGTGGTGGCCCATGCAGGTCGAGAGCATATTGTCTCGGTTACGTTACTGTGCCGAGCAAGCCTGCACCTAGGACTAGAGTATAGGATCTCATCCACAACTGACTGTGATTCATCTTCCTCCTCTCTGTTCTATTTTGAACAAATGCATCCTGCTTGATTCTTGTGCTTCCCTAATAGTTCCTTGAGTATAGCCTTCTGCTGAGAATATAGGAACCCATGTTATTAGGATGATAATTAGAGTAGCACACCTATTTAGAATACGACGAGATCATAGATACACCACTAAGTTAGAATATCTAGCGAACCCTAGAATCCCTTATCCCTATAATTGGTTTACCATTACCCCGGATGTATTATGAAGACTTGAGAGTAGTATAGACGCTACTAGAGTTAGAAGTTTTACCATAATGTTTGACCCTAGTATTGAGGAACCAATGGAGAACCAATATTGAACATTAGGACTGAACCTAACCCTCATAATTGGATAGTATTAGAGAACTATAAAACTTATGTCATTGTCTTGTTATTAGTAGACAAGTACCCTAGAAGGCCAAGAGCAATGCATAGAATATTTCCCTAATCATACCTCAAACATAGTAGCTAGCGTACCACTCCCCTTAGAGAACCATGATGCAATCTAGAGCCCTCTATCTTTATTTTTATATTGTTTCTCTGCGACCATAGCGCTCGCTATTTTGCGACGGCTAATTACGTTTCTTCTCTTCATCTTTCAACTCGTGCCATCTGACACTTCGGATAGTAGGCCAAGTAATTTTATTCCTTGTTAAGGGCTCATAGTTTGCTAGGATTATAGTTGTAGCCTTGAGTGTGAAATTTTTATGCTTGGTAGTTAGAACTTGATAAGTTTAAGTTGTTTTGTAGATTGCGACCAATGATTAACCTTTAGTTTTAAATCACGTAATTTGTACCCTCACCTCGATACAAGTTAGACCCTTCCTCCTTAACGGCCAGTAACTCTTCTATCTTTACCATTGACACTTGCTTGTAAGTGCTATGACTAAGACTTAGGATGACCATTACCTACATAAAAAGGATACCCTAATCAATACCAAGATTTTTCCTCATATACCCTAATAGAGAGTTTCTGTTTTATTTACATGTTCAAGATTATTGTGTAGGACCCTCTTAAGACTGTCACCGTATTAGTTTAATTCTTATAAGTTGGGTAGTATACCTCACCACCTAGTATCATATAGCCCTTGTGATCTATTGATGAAGTGTAACTGCATGGCATTAATTGTATGCTAGCACAAGACGACAGTGTTTATTCAGACGATAGAATTTAGAGGTCCTTGCCCTTATTTGGTCGACGAACGACTTAGACAAGGAGGTTGTATGATAACTGTAGAGATTGTGTAGTCTTTCATTATTATTTCTTATTTTGCTTTTTTTTTTTGTGAACTTGAATTGTTATGAACCTTCTTTCATCATAATCTAGCATATTCATATTTGCTGTACTACCTTGATTTATGCTGCTATTATAGCCTAGTTTTTGCAAGCTTATTCTTTATCAAGCTTGTTCACTACATATGTATTAGTGGGCGCCCACAATAATACATTTCAGAATCAGTGTATTACGGTCTGATCAACCTTAGTGCACTTGGTTCGCCCTTCGCATAACTACTTTACGTGGATTGAGATATATAGTAATTAGTAGACGAATATACTTGCCCTCTAGATATGTCTGAGTATATCGTATCCGTTACATAACTGTACTAATACGAGCAGGCAAACAAAGGGTTACCAAAATAGGATTTTAATCCACAACTGCTTTGACAATTCCCAATTGAATTCTTTAAAGCGCCTTGATCCCCATACTTGCATTCTATTACCTCTCCCTTGAACTCTTTATTATTGATCTACGTCTTTCCTTATTTCGGAAAGACGAAACCTCGTGCTGGGTATAAAGTTTGATACACAGAGAGTACTAGATATACCCCATAGGCCGATCACATACTTGAGGATTATTCTTTCGTAATTAAGGACATATCATATGTGATATGATCGGCGTTGAAGTTTCGAGGATTGAACGACATAAGTAAATAAATTAAGGGATATTTTCTTAAGGTATATAGCCTTGGGTGATAGGTGGATAAATTCTAAGTTGGGTAGTAGTGCATTGTCAACTCGGGAGGAATTTCTTTTAGATTATGATCGAGTAAGATTAGATTGGGAGAGGTTCAAGCCATTGTAATTTTGAGAAACTTAGAAGGATGACTAAGATGATGAGGATCAATGAATTGATATTGAGGACCCAATATTTATACCTTAAGTGCATGAGTTAAATTTTTGAACAATGCAGGTAGAATCACCAATTTGAATTTAGAGGAGAAATATAGAAATTCAGACTTGAATAGTGGTGGACTGCATTTAAATTATTTTTTAATTTGGTGATTTGAATTAAGAATTAAAATTTTGGTTGGACGACCTATTTGAAATAATGAGAATGTGAATGGAATTAAAGAGTTGAGGCATACAAAATTTTATAAGTGAAAATGGGAATATATTGGACTCAAACCACTTCTAAAGGAGATTATGATAGTTAGAGATCGTGAGGTAAAAGTTATATGAGTATGTAAATCTTGGAGATGTTATGTGGATATGGATAATTGAAACAAGGGAAGAAGAGATAACCATAGGTTAAATTTTGATTGGAGCAGTGGTCATCTTAACCTAGAAGTGATTGCAATGGATATGATTAGGATTTTAGTTATCGCAAGAAGATTGCGACTGACTTGCCTTATTATACATAAAGGATTAACCGATTCTGCCTTATTTCAATTTTGAGGACGACATTGTTTTAAGTTCGGCAGATTGTAAAACCCCTCACCTAAGAATTTGACCTACTCGGCTTAGGTAGTGAGACTGAGGCTAGCGAATCCACTTAGAAATAGAACACGGTATTTAGTTTTACAACATGATATCACTTGACACGCCTTACCGTGCTCCGATAATTGGAGCACTACACTAGCCACTGCCTTCCTACAAATTCCACACCCTTGCCCTAGACATGCCCATCATCCAATTCTCATCTTTGTGCAATTTTCCAATTGTTGGACGCTTTTATGCAAAGGAGCATTTATGTGTCCACGCCATTGGACATGACACATGAAGAAACCTATTTTTCGCTCATATGGATTTTTCCATGATTTTTTTTTCGGGATGTGCAACGTGCAACATCGCTCACCCCTTTAACCTAACCTTGCATTTTAAACAATGCAAATCTTATATCATCCTTGCATTCTATCGTGGCTTAATTTTAATTTCGAGGACGAAATTTTTACAAGTTGGGTAGAATATAAAACCCCCTTCCTAGAAAATCGTATATACCTTTTTATTTATTAATTATTAATTAAATTGTAGTAATTAGGTCCAAATAGGAGAAATAGATTTTTAATAATTTTTATATTAGGTGTTCGGGCCCTTAGATGACTTATGGGACCTTCAGGAATTTTTCGGAATTTATTCCATGTAGGAGACCCCTTGAGCAGTTGCTAGCCTAACGATGTGCAATACCCTATTATATAAATTTTCTTATGACTATATATATAATATATATGTATATACAAATATATATATGTATATATATATTTATAAAGAAAAGAAAAGAAAAGAAAAAATTAAATAAGTATATAATAATAATACTAATATAATAAGTATAATATATATATTAATAGCTACTACTTAGACATAGGTTCCTTAGGAACCTTGCTACAGCATTACATGCTGCTGGACCCATCCGCCTATTGACTTTTTCCTTCAGCCCAATTACACGTGAACCCGCTAGCACTTAATTCAGCGGCAACCCGCGGAAATCCGATCTCTCCCCCTCTCTCTCCTAGTATATATTATATATATATATAATAAGCTCTCTAAAATCCTAACCTAAAACTCCAGACTTCCTCTTCCCATCTAGAGCCGTCACCGCAGCCAGAGAAGCCTCCCCAAGCCATCCAACCATCCCGTCGACGCCGACATCGCGAACTGCAGTTTCCCACTCGAGGCACCTTCGCTCCGGCGTGATTTTCCGTCGACTCGCTCGACCAAACGCTGTTCCGTTTTCATAGGTATGATCTTCTCTTAACCCTCTCCAATTTTTGTTTTATAGTCAACCTCGGAAAACGTGTGCCCCTAGGTGAAAAACAGCGTCCAAGTCAGCGCGAGCAGACAGAATTCTGCAATCGCAGAAACTTGCGATGACCACCCATATTGTCGAGTTCGTATCTCCCACCACAGAGATCCGAATTCGATGATTCTTTTTGATACCTGTAGATTACATGACCTAGTTTATTTTTTGTATAATAACTTTGTGCTATTAGTCGCTGTGGACAGAATTATATTCGTCACAAAACTGCGCGCACCCACTTTTTCCGGTTTTCCAAAAGTTTGAGATCGGAGCGCGCCCCGCCAAACGGGACCGCCCCGCCGTGTGCCAAGTGTACCGAATGGTGCACGCAACATAACGGGATACGTGAAAATTCGTGGGGACTAATTCGGACGCGTGTGCGCGCCGGAATCAGGTCGTATCCGCGGACACATTTCGTGTCGCCACTTTTGTGGAACTCGCGAGCATTTTGTGCACGCTTGTCAGATTGAGACAAAACTTGCGCCACTGGACTCGTGGTGACGCGCTGGTCCTGTGCCCAATTTTCACTCATTTCTGAGACGGTTGACCAGATCGCCAATTGGCGGGCCCCACAGTTGACTTTTTGGACCAAATTGTGTTCGGCTCATCGGAATCCAAATTTGGACATACCGTTGAGTTCGTATTGACATCTAGAGTTGTTTGACCTATAGTTTGTCCCATTTAGAGACTGTTACCCTCGGCACGCTTTTCGGTGCAAAGTGGGCCACACGTGGACCCCACTTTTACCCGAAATTACCGTTTTGCCCCTGTGTCCAAATTGGACGAAAGGGATGTGTTTTTTAGCTATTTTGCTCATTCCGGAAACGTTGGTGATATTTATTTCAGCATCCGGAGACATTTATTCTGTGGCCATAGCTTCTGGTCCTGTGTATTGGACATCTGGACGTGACATTTTGCAGTTTCTTGCCAGGCAAGTATACCTTGCCATTGCACTGTTATTTATATTACATATGTTGCATGCATCTTTATTTTTTGTCTTTAGTTCATATATTTTAACTGTTATATAAAATGCGCGCGACGGTGACGTCGCGATAGGTTTTTATTTATGTATTGCATTGACCTTGTTCATGAGACTACCCCATTATCATGTAGCACCATTAGGTTCATTGGCCGTGACACAGTGGTTACACGAGTGTGAGTCTCATATAGATCACGGACTGCGTGACAGGTCTGGCCTCCTGTACATATGGGCCGTGCGTTAGGAATAACTGCTGTTAGAAACATTGCATGCTAGTAGACTTGGCAGTTATTAGAGGTCCAGGGACATAGCTTATTGTAGTACGGTGGTCCCATCCTTGTCCTTGTATGGTTGCAGGATTGGGCTAGGGTACTAAGAATAGGCTATGGACCAAATTATGTCATGGATGTGACATGCTTAGAGCATGGGGTGGGGAGAACAATAAGTACCGTATTTGAGCTCCTTTGCACTTTTTCTGTGACGCCCAGATTCTCCGCTGGAGATACGGGTGGTGATGACCCTTATATATTATGTACTATCAGGCGGGCCACCGGCGTTCAAAAGACGACGTGCCTTTTAGGCCCCTGGATCTCCAAAAGAGAACTATGCCAAATCCCAGTTTTCAGCCAGATAGCTCACTTGTGGGGAAAGTTGTTCTTAACTGCATTCACTTTAGACGGTTAGGCGACCTCATTGGATATTTATTTCAGTACTTTATTGGCATGTGTTTAAGTATACTTGTTATGTCCCTCTGAGGACCTGGTCCGCTGCCAGGTGTACCTGTTCTTGAGTATTTACAGGAGCACAGATTTGGAAGGATATAGATGCTCCGTGGATGTCTTCTCTTCGAGCCGTGATTGGTAGCTGGGACTTATATTGTTTGAGTGAGTTGTACTTATATTATATTTACGTTTCCCTTTGAGTTGGTAGTGGATTTGTTTCCACCCAACTATCATCTTTAGATACTTCTTGTTGAGATCTAGTTTCATAGATACTGGTTATTTATTTCTATATGATTTTGGTGGACGAGATTTAGATTTTACCCTGTGACTTGTATTATATTTTTACCACTTGTGGATTTGATATTCATAATACAGCGTACGTATGGATTTGGTTTCCATATATTGGAGTTTCCATATCCATGCGGCTGGCATGCTTACGTGTCCTAGTCCTACGTATTTTTGGGACTGGGGCGTGACATGTTTTTGTGGTGGCCCATGCAGGTCGAGAGCATATTGTCTCGGTTACGTTACTGTGCCGAGCAAGCCTGCACCTAGGACTAGAGTATAGGATCTCATCCACAACTGACTGTGATTCATCTTCCTCCTCTCTGATCTATTTTGAACAAATGCATCCTGCTTGATTCTTGTGCTTCCCTAATAGTTCCTTAAGTATAGCCTTCTGCTGAGAATATAGGAACCCATGTTATTAGGATGATAATTAGAGTAGCACACCTATTTAGAATACGACGAGATCGTAGATACACCACTAAGTTAGAATATCTAGCGAACCCTAGAATCCCTTATCCCTATAATTGGTTTACCATTACCCCGGATGTATTATGAAGACTTGAGAGTAGTATAGACGCTACTAGAGTTAGAAGTTTTACCATAATGTTTGACCCTAGTATTGAGGAACCAATGGAGAACCAATATTGAACATTAGGACTGAACCTAACCCTCATAATTGGATAGTATTAGAGAACTATAAAACTTATGTCATTGTCTTGTTATTAGTAGACAAGTACCCTAGAAGGCCAAGAGCAATGCATAGAATATTTCCCTAATCATACCTCAAATATAGTAGCTAGCGTACCACTCCCCTTAGAGAACCATGATGCTATCTGGAGCCCTCTATCTTTATTTTTATATTGTTTCTCTGCGACCATAGCGCTCGCTATTTTGCGACGGCTAATTACGTTTCTTCTCTTCATCTTTCAACTCGTGCCATCTGACACTTCGGATAGTAGGCCAAGTAATTTTATTCCTTGTTAAGGGCTCATAGTTTGCTAGGATTATAGTTGTAGCCTTGAGTGTGAAATTTTTATGCTTGGTAGTTAGAACTTGATAAGATTAAGTTGTTTTGTAGATTGCGACCAATGATTAACCTTTAGTTTTTAATCACGTAATTTGTACCCTCACCTCGATACAAGTTAGACCCTTCCTCCTTAACGGCCAGTAACTCTTCTATCTTTACCATTGACACTTGCTTGTAAGTGCTATGACTAAGACTTAGGATGACCATTACCTACATAAAAAGGATACCCTAATCAATACCAAGATTTTTCCTCATATACCCTAATAGAGAGTTTCTGTTTTATTTACATGTGCAAGATTATTGTGTAGGACCCTCTTAAGACTATCACCGTATTAGTTTAATTCTTATAAGTTGGGTAGTATACCTCACCACCTAGTATCATATAGCCCTTGTGATCCATTGATGAAGTGTAACTGCATGGCATTAATTGTATGCTAGCACAAGACGACAGTATTTATTCAGACGATAGAATTTAGAGGTCCTTGCCCTTATTTGGTCGACTAGCGACTTAGACAAGGAGGTTGTATGATAACTGTAGAGATTGTGTAGTCTTTCATTATTATTGCTTATTTTGCTTTTGTTTTTTTGTGAACTTGAACTGTTATGAACCTTCTTTCATCATAATCTAGCGTATTCATATTTGCTGTACTACCTTGATTTATGCTGCTATTATAGCCTAGTTTTTGCAAGCTTATTCTTTATCAAGCTTGTTCACTACATATGTATTAGTGGGCACCCACAATAATACATTTCAGAATCAGTGTATTACGGTCTGATCAACCTTAGTGCACTTGGTTCGCCCTTCGCATAACTACTTTACGTGGATTGAGATATATAGTAATTAGTAGACGAATATACTTGCCCTCTAGATATGTCTGAGTATATCGTATCCGTTACATAACTGTACTAATACGAGCAGACAAACAAAGGGTTACCAAAATAGGATTTCAATCCACAACTGCTTTGACAATTCCCAATTGAATTCTTTAAAGCGCCTTGATCCCCATACTTGCATTCTATTACCTCTCCCTTGAACTCTTTATTATTGATCTACGTCTTTCCTTATTTCGGAAAGACGAAACCTCGTGCTGGGTATAAAGTTTGATACACAGAGAGTACTAGATATACCCCATAGGCCGATCACATACTTGAGGATTATTCTTTCGTAATTAAGGATATATCATATGTGATATGATCGGCGTTGAAGTTTCGAGGATTGAACGACATAAGTAAATAAATTAAGGGATATTTTCTTAAGGTATATAGCCTTGGGTGATAGGTGGATAAATTCTAAGTTGGGTAGTAGTGCATTGTCAACTCGGGAGGAATTTCTTTTAGATTATGATCGAGTAAGATTAGATTGGGAGAGGTTCAAGCCATTGTAATTTTGAGAAACTTAGAAGGATGACTAAGATGATGAGGATCAATGAATTGATATTGAGGACCCAATATTTATACCTTAAGTGCATGAGTTAAATTTTTGAACAATGAAGGTAGAATCACCAATTTGAATTTAGAGGAGAAATATAGAAATTCAGACTTGAATAGTGGTGGACTGCATTTAAATTATTTTTTAATTTGGTGATTTGAATTAAGAATTAAAATTTTGGTTGGACGACCTATTTGAAATAATGAGGATGTGAATGGAATTAAAGAGTTGAGGCATACAAAATTTTATAAGTGAAAATGGGAATATATTGGACTCAAACCACTTCTAAAGGAGATTATGATAGTTAAAGATCGTGAGGTAAAAGTTATATGAGTATGTAAATCTTGGAGATGTTATGTGGATATGGATAATTGAAACAAGGGGAGAAGAGATAACCATAGGTTAAATTTTGATTGAAGCAGTGGTCATCTTAACCTAGAAGTGATTGCAATGGATATGATTAGGATTTTAGTTATCGCAAGAAGATTGCGACTGACTTGCCTTATTGTACATAAAAGATTAACCGATTCTGCGTTATTTCAATTTTGAGGACGACATTGTTTTAAGTTCGGCAGATTGTAAAACCCCTCACCTAAGAATTTGACCTACTCGGCTTAGGTAGTGAGACTGAGGCTAGCGAATCCACTTAGAAATAGAACACGGTATTTAGTTTTACAACATGATATCACTTGACACGCCTTACCGTGCTCCGATAATTGGAGCACTACACTAGCCACTGCCTTCCTACAAATTCCACACCCTTGCCCTAGACATGCCCATCATCCAATTCTCATCTTTGTGCAATTTTCCAATTGTTGGACGCTTTTATGCAAAGGAGCATTTATGTGTCCACGCCATTGGACATGACACATGAAGAAACCTATTTTTCGCTCATATGGATTTTTCCATGATTTTTTTCCGGGATATGCAACGTGCAACATCGCTCACCCCTTTAACCTAACCTTGCATTTTAAAAAATGCAAATCTTATATCATCCTTGCATTCTATCGTGGCTTAATTTTAATTTCGAGGACGAAATTTTTACAAGTTGGGTAGAATGTAAAACCCCCTTCCTAGAAAATCGTATATACCTTTTTATTTATTAATTATTAATTAAATTGTAGTAATTAGGTCCAAATAGGAGAAATAGATTTTTAATAATTTTTATATTAGGTGTTCGGGCCCTTAGATGACTTATGGGACCTTCAGGAATTTTTCGGAATTTATTCCATGTAGGAGACCCCTTGAGCAGTTGCTAGCCTAACGATGTGCAATACCCTATTATATAAATTTTCTTATGAGTATATATATAATATATATGTATATACAAATATATATATATGTATATATATATTTATAAAGAAAAGAAAAGAAAAGAAAAAATTAAATAAGTATATAATAATAATACTAATATAATAAGTATAATATATATATTAATAGCTACTACTTAGACATAGGTTCCTTAGGAACCTTGCTACAGCATTACATGCTGCTGGACCCATCCGCCTATTGACTTTTGCCTTCAGCCCAATTACACGTGAACCCGCTAGCACTTAATTCAGCGGCAACCCGCGGAAATCCGATCTCTCCCCCTCTCTCTCCTAGTATATATATTATATATATATATAATAAGCTCTCTAAAACCCTAACCTAAAACTCCAGACTTCCTCTTCCCATCTAGAGCCGTCACCGCAGCCAGAGAAGCCTCCCCAAGCCATCCAACCATCCCGTCGACGCCGACATCGCGAACTGCAGTTTCCCACTCGAGGCACCTTCGCTCCGGCGTGATTTTCCGTCGACTCGCTCGACCAAACGCTGTTCCGTTTTCATAGGTATGATATTCTCTTAACCCTCTCCAATTTTTGTTTTATAGTCAACCTCGGAAAACGTGTGTCCCTAGGTGAAAAACAGCGCCCAAGTCAGCGCGAGCAGACAGAATTCTGCAATCGCAGAAACTTGCGATGACCACCCATATTGTCGAGTTCGTATCTCCCACCACAGAGATCCGAATTCGATGATTCTTTTTGATACCTGTAGATTACATGACCTAGTTTATTTTCTGTATAATAACTTTGTGCTATTAGTCGCTGTGGACAGAATTATATTCGTCACAAAACTGCACGCACCCACTTTTTCCGGTTTTCCAAAAGTTTGAGATCGGAGCGTGCCCCGCCAAACGGGACCGCCCCGCCGTGTGCCAAGTGTACCGAATGGTGCACGCAGCATAACGGGACACGTGAAAATTTGTGGGAACTGATTCGGACGCGTGTGCGCGCCGAAATCAGGTCGTATCCGCGGACATATTTCGTGTCGCCACTTTTGTGGAACTCGCGAGCATTTTGTGCACGCTTGTCAGATTGAGACGAAACTTGCGCCACTGGACTCGTGGTGACGCGCTGGTCCTGTGACCAAATTTTCACTCATTTCTGAGACGGTTGACCAGATCGCCAATTGGCGGGCCCACAGTTGACTTTTTGGACCAAATTGTGTTCGGCTCATCGGAATCCAAATTTGGACATACCGTTGAGTTCGTATTGACATCTAGAGTTGTTTGACCTATAGTTTGTCCCATTTAGAGACTGTTACCTTCGGCACGCTTTTCGGTGCAAAGTGGGCCACACGTGGACCCCACTTTTACCCGAAATTACCGTTTTGCCCCTGTGTCCAAATTGGACGAAAGGGAATTGTTTTTTAGCTATTTTGCTCATTCCGGAAACGTTGGTGATATTTATTTCAGCATCCGGAGACATTTGTTCTGTGGCCATAGCTTCTGGTCCTGTGTATTGGACATCTGGACGTGACATTTTGCAGTTTCTTGCCAGGCAAGTATACCTTGCCATTGCACTGTTATTTATATTCCATATGTTGCATGCATCTTTATTTTCTGTCTTTAGTTCATATATTTTAACTGTTATATAAAATGCGCGCGACGGTGACGTCGCGATAGGTTTTTATTTATGTATTGCATTGACCTTGTTCATGAGACTACCCCATTATCATATAGCACCATTAGGTTCATTGGCCGTGACACAGTGGTTACACGAGTGTGAGTCTCATATAGATCACGGACTGCGTGACAGGTCTGGCCTCCTGTACGTATGGGCCGTGCGTTAGGAATAACTGCTGTTAGAAACATTGCATGCTAGTAGACTTGGCAGTTATTAGAGGTCCAGGGACATAGCTTATTGTAGTACGGTGGTCCCATCCTTGTCCTTGTATGGTTGCAGGATTGGGCTAGGGTACTAAGAATAGGCTATGGACCAAATTATGTCATGGATGTGACATGCTTAGAGCATGGGGTGGGGAGAACAATAAGTACCGCATTTGAGCTCCTTTGCACTTTTTCTGTGACGCCCAGATTCTCCGCTGGAGATACGGGTGGTGATGACCCTTATATATTATGTACTATCAGGCGGGCCACCGGCGTTCAAAAGACGACGTACCTTTTAGGCCCCTGGATCTCCAAAAGAGAACTATGTCAAATCCCAGTTTTTAGCCAGATAGCTCACTTGTGGGGAAAGTTGTTCTTAACTGCATTCACTTTAGACGGTTAGGCGACCTCATTGGATATTTATTTCAGTACTTTATTGGCATGTGTTTAAGTATACTTGTTATGTCCCTCTGAGGACCTAGTCCGCTGCCAGGTGTACCTGTTCTTGAGTATTTGCAGGAGCACAGATTTGGAAGGATATAGATGCTCCGTGGATGTCTTCTCTTCGAGCCGTGATTGGTAGCTGGTACTTATATTGTTTGAGTGAGTTGTACTTATATTATATTTACGTTTCCCTTTGAGTTGGTAGTGGATTTGTTTCCACCCAACTATCATCTTTAGATACTTCTTGTTGAGATCTAGTTTCATAGATACTGGTTATTTATTTCTATATGATTTTGGTGGATGAGATTTAGATTTTACCCTGTGACTTGTATTACATTTTTACCACTTGTGGATTTGATATTCATAATACAGCGTACGTATGGATTTGGTTTCCATATATTGGAGTTTCCATATCCATGCGGCTGGCATGCTTACGTGTCATAGTCCTACGTATTTTTGTGACTGGGGCGTGACAAGGCCGCAAGGGGATCGTCAGGGAGGAAGTCAGGAAGGAGGAAGGAGAAGAGGTGATGGGGGTTCGGGGGAGTTCAGCCGGAGGACGGCGGCTCGGGGCTGCTGCTGGTGGTGGATGGTGGAGATGATGGCTGCTGTGGTGTAGAGGGTGGTGGTGGCAGCCGGAGTCGGGGGTGGCATCGAGGAGAAAGGGGAAGAGGTGATGGGGGTGCCGCTCCGGCCATGGGGAGGCCGAGCAGGGCGGAGGAGGCAAAGTCAGGGAGGAGGTCGGGGACAGCAGTGAGTCAGGGTGGCTGCTGCTCGACTCCGACGAGGTCGAGTCGGGCAGGGAGGAGGGGTGGCGAGTGGCGGAGGCGACCAAGCTCGAGGGTTGGGCTTAGGGCGGAGGAAGGAGGAGGGAAGAGGGCTGATCTCTGGCCATGGGGGGGCGAGGACCACGGTTAGAAGGAGGAGGAGGAGGAGGAGGTCGAGGGTGGCGGTGGTGAGTCTCAGGCGAGTGGAGACGTGGGGGGGGACGCTGGCGGAGGGGAAAGTGGAGAAAGCGGTGGCGATGATGATGATGGGGGTGGTGGTGATCGATGGGGGTGGCAGTGGTGGCGTGTGGCGGAGGAGGTGGAGTGGTGATTAAGGGCTGGGAGAGGGGAGAGGGTCAGGCGAAGCTCTCCGACGGGGGTCGGCTCGCCGCTGTGCCGGCGAGGTCGGGGTCGGGGAAGGGGGCAGGCGGCTGACGGCTAGGGTTAGGGTTAGGGTTAGGGTTAGGGATAGGGTTTAGGATTTCTTTTATATAAATTAATTTTTAGGGGTAAATTGGTAAATTCACAATTAAAGATATTTGTGGATATTTTAAGGTGGGTCCCACTTCCAAATGAACGGTGTAGGTTCACCCTCCAATGAGGGGGTGACACCTCACACTGGAAATTTGCAAAAAAGTCCCTGTAATTTTATAACTTGCATAAAGGTCCTATTTTGGGAAATTGCACAATTACGAAATTGTCTAGGAAAAACACCCGATTCCTGAAAATGCTAAAATGTACAGAACTAAGAAAAATTGCTGTGTGAGGGCCCTGGGGGGTGGGGGTGAGCCTGGGCAGGGGCTGGGCCTAGTTTTTGGATGATACGGGTCATCGTATTAATTAATTAATAATTAATGCGCACGGTGTTCTCTAATTATTTAGAGGCAGGTAGGGACATAATTTTAGTTCGGTGTCAATATACTAAATGTAGTATCTCAATGTAGAATAATAACGTATTTTTGTTTGGGCAAAACAGGTGCATGTTGGGCCTCTAATCTCTATTGGAACAGAGATGGGTACAGTTTTGGAAATTAAATACGGACATTTGTAACGATATTTGTGCGACTAAAACGATACTCACGCCAGCATATCTGGGAGTTGCACAAAGTGCAGGATAGTAGACTGGCATGTCTAGGAGAGGTATGTGAACTTCGTTTGGGGATGACAGTCAGTGTAATGTCCTAAATATTTAGGTGATGGACAGGTGCACAAATCAATAGGATATGTAAGCAAAATAAATTAAAATATTGGAATAAATCCTAAATTGCTAAAAATAATCCTAAAAATGCTGAAATCTGGTCGAGAGAGTTTACAATCTATCCAACTTATAAGAATTTCGTTCTCAAAATTAAAACTAAGCCACGGTAGAAGTCAAAGATGGCATAAGATATAATTTAACAAAGTAATTTATATCTTGGTTTACGAATAGGTTCAAAAAATGTTTACGCATGTCGTCTACAAGCTCCCAAGTAGATTTTCCTCTCGCGCCATGCTTCCTTGCCACGCGGACCAAGGGAATAGACTGATTCCTCAATACCTTTTCTCGATAATCAAGGATTACCATTGGTTGCTCTTGATACGACAAGCTCGGCCTAATGGTGATCTCCGAATGGTTTAGAACATGGCTGATGTATGTCACGTATCGCCTGAGTTACGACACGTGGAATACATCAAGTACTCCCTCAAGGGAAGGTGGTAGCGCAAGTTGATATGCCACTACTCTCACTCTTTCTAGCACGTCAATGGTCCAACATAACTTGGACTCAACTTGCTGCGTCCTCCGAATCTAATGGTGCCTCTAGTAGGTGATATCCTCAAAAAGACATGATCGTCCTCTTTGAATTCCAAGGGACGATGATGACGGTCTGCCCACTGCTTTTGTCTGTCTTGCACTGCTCGCCGGTGTCCTTATATTTACTTACTGTCTCTACGGTGTTGACCACCTACTCTGGTCACATGAATCCTTGTCTGGTACAATGTTGACTGGTATGCCGTGCAATCTTACGATTTGTCTCATATATAAGTTAGCTAAAGCTTCTGCAGACTGGCCAACTCTAAAGGTAAGAAATATGCTGACTTGGTGAGTTGGTCCATAGGAATTCTTGATCCTTACAAGTCAACCTAGACATAGGTGTGTTTATGGTAATAAACAAAAGAAGAAATGTATATAAGACGTGGGTTTATACGAAATCCGTTTCTTTGGTTTACAAACAAGCTTGTACAATTTAATCCTATACTAGGATGTGGGAGTACAATTTTTAAATCTAGGTAAATATTGCTATAGGTGTCTGATCTGCAGTCGATCACTTTAGCCCTTGGACCACACGATGGTGAAGAAGTGCCGTAGAAGACGGGAAGCAGCTTCGAAGGTTGCAAAAGAGGGCGGATGCACGATCCCAAAGTCGTCGATCGCTACTCTTTGCCTGAGCTCCGGATTCTTCTCTCTCGAGGACTCTTCGACTTCTCTCCTAGGTCTTTTGACCTATTTTTCCCGACCTTTGGTTCGATCTTTTCTGAAGTTCGACCTTGGTTCGAGTTTTTCGACCTTGGTCTTGGTTTCAGTTTTTCGACCCTGGACCTCTGTCAATAGAGGTCTCTATTTATAGAGTTTTGGTGACAGTGACCACTCAATCGGTATAGAAACCGAGTAGTGGAAAGTACAGCACCCTTTTACACAACGGTTAAAACAACCAATGCATGCGTATAGATGATCTTTTGGATGAGCGTGTGACGCGGGTCCAACTAAGGGACAAAACGCGTATAACTGCTGCGAAGATCACGGCGTAGAAGCCACGTAGGTAGGTATCCCTCGTGTAGAAGAGGTTGGCGTAGAAGCCAATATCTGTCACCATGGCGTAGAACCCAAGTAGGCACAAAAGCCGAGGGCACAGAGGCCGAGAAGGCATAGAAGCCGTGTGGGCGTAGAAGCCGAATAATCCTTAGCCGGAATTACGGCTCTTGGGGATATAATCAAATCTCCTGCATTAAATACAGAGATCTGCCATCATCCTGCGCATTAATTGCAGAGGCGTGTTCTGAAGGTCTGTCATCATGCAGAGCATTAAGTGCAGAGACGTGCCTCGAGCCTTGTACGAAGAGCAGCTTTTGACGTGGCAGTCGGCTTGTCTTCCGCGAAGCGTAAGAAGCTCACATCTGCCTGTGTAAAATAAGGCAGCGTATCTCCTCATATGCGAAAAAGCAGTTTACGCCGAGGAGACGTCAGTAAACGACGGTTCGGTGATATTAATCAAATCCCCTGCATTAAATGCAGAGATCCGCCATCATCCTGTACATTAAATGCAGGGCCGCGTCCCGAGTGGTCTGCCATTTATTCCAGCCGTCTTCTGGGTAGTCGTGCAGTACTCTTTGTTAGAAGTCAGATGTCAGGTTCACTGCATGATTTGACAGGTTCATTTCGGGGAATACGAAGCGTTCCTCGTACGTTTAAATGCTGCATTGAAAGCGGGTGAGTTTTACGTCATAGAGGCGATAAAGTACCCTGTCTACGCTGAAGCAGCCTGGACATACCGCACTTACGCGGATGGTCCTTTGAGCTTATATTGTACGCTGTGCTCAGTGGAAAAGCTCCATTGCAAGCTTGATGGCTCTGAGGTCCTCTGTTTACGCTGCCCTGTGTCACCATGCTGCGTAGAGCTATCCGGCATTTTTTTCATGCTTCTACAAGACCCCCTTCAAAGCTTTTAAATTCCTCGTAATTTAAAACGCTTTGAATCAAGCATGAACCATTCCTCATAACTCGAAACGTTCCTGGGAGCCCGAATCCGTCAAATCTGACACGTTCTTTCAAGGCTGTCTTTATGGTGGAGTTATTGGGGATCGGTGTGATCTCTTTCGCCTATAAAAAGGTTGAGGAGTTAAACTGTTCTTCCCACAGTTCCCTTACCACGCAGAGATGATCGCCGGAGTTCGTCGGGCTGACCTGAGGAAGAAGGAGATCATGTTCTTCCTGTATGTAAGGAGCCAAAAAAGATGGCGTCTTCGAGCAAATGTCCACTGCAACGATGGATCATGGAAGGATATCATAGCCTCCTTTGCTCGGGATAATCAGCAACTTTGTATGGCGGTTCTTCCGGAGAGAGGAAGGGTCATCTTAGACCACACAGCTTGCAAGCTGTAAATTTTCTCCTGATACCTTCGTGGAGGAGAGCAGACAAAGTGTAACTACTGTCCACGAAAGTTGAGTTGGGTGAAACACCTCAACTCAATCCGTCATGGCATATTGGAGGATGGGTCTGTGTATAACACGCCCAGTTTTGTATCCTCCCGCCATCGATCTTCTTGTTCATGACTGTGGAAGTCGATGAACTGCCATGGAAGAAGAGGAAGACCTGCGCCGATGCGAGAACCTGGCAGAACAGATTCTGGGGGTGGCCTTCCGATGAAGATGAGGAAATCCTTTGTAGACGGGATTTCCCTCCTTTGTTCCTTTGTAGACGGGATTTCCCTCACATGTAACCATAAAAAATAAAGAAAAGCCCCTTGTAGACAGGATTTCCCTCACATGTAATCATGATTTTAATTTTAATAAAATTTTCTTCTTCTGTGCACATGATCGTTTTGCCATATGTTGCTGTGAAGTCTGAATATGTGTAGCTTCAACACATCTGATTCTTTACGCCGACTCTGTTTTTAGAAAGAGTGCTAGGTCCCGCTCTGTCTTTTATGCATAGCTAGGGATGCGCAGAAAGCTGCTTTAGCATTTAGGTCGAGTCTTCGAACCGTTCTGCTATTAGGAATGGGGGAGCCGCGTAGAATTCTGAAGCGTGGCTTCTGATAAACAGAATTCTTTGTTCAGATATCATCTTCAAGAATGATTTCTCGAAAATCCCTTAGAACAGGGCGAGAAATGGCTATCAAACTGAGTTGCCATCTTGAGCTGTTAGATAAAATATTCAGACTGGAGTCTGG
This sequence comes from Iris macrosiphon, assembly GCA_036927795.1. Lineage (NCBI taxonomy): Eukaryota > Viridiplantae > Streptophyta > Magnoliopsida > Asparagales > Iridaceae > Iris > Iris macrosiphon. The sequence goes on along the minus strand of JAYESA010000066.1, from coordinate 46,355 downwards.
ATGAACTTCGAATCGACCCATGAAGGAGAGTAATTTTCAATGTTGAACTCTGTATGCTTCGGGTATTTGGAATATCTTCTGGTCAAGAGGGAGTATCTTCTGTGTGAACTCTTGCAATTGACCGCTTTGAGAATCGTTCGGATGTACGCGTACTCTGGCCTGCACATCTTTCAGATGTGCGGAGAGACATAGCATATGATTATAAGTTCGTAGCCTCGTGAGCGTGAACTAAACACCACCGAGCGTGAAATCGTAGACTTGTAGTTCCTGAGCATGAAGTCATAGGTTTGTAGCCTCTCGAGCATAAAAGCTAACCGAGCACAAAGGCATCCGGGCGTAAAACCGTAGACTTGTAGCCTCCGAACGTAAAACCGTAGATTTGTAGCTGTCGAGCATAGAAAGCTCCTCAGTGTAGAACTGTAGATCTGTAGCCTGTGAACAGAAAATCTTCCGAGCGTAAAATTGTGGATCTGTTGCCTCTGAGCGTAAACTAAACGCCATCGGAGCGTGAGATCATAGATTTGTAGCTGTGGAGCGTGAAGTCGTAGGTTTGTAGCCTCTCGAGCATAAAAGCTTACCGAGTACAAAGGCATCCGGGCGTAAAACCGTAGACTTGTAGCCTGCGAGCGTAAAACTGTAGATCTGTAGCTTCTCGAGCGTAGAAAGCTCCTTAGCGTAGAAACCACGAATCTGCTTTGCACTAAAACTTTTTGAATTCGCTGACTGTCCGCCTTTCGAGATCAATAGGCTGACGTAGTCCCCAATTATAACCGAATATTAATTGTCTGATTTGGTTAGGGTTTCAAGGAGTCCATCCGAACTCTATATATACCCCAATTTTTTTGAGAGAAAAACTTTTCATCCGTCTTCTACGAGAGAAAGCCTTCGTTTGTTCGAGTTCTCCTTCGTTTCTTCTCCGAGTATTCAAAGTTCCCAGTAATGGCCTCGAAGCAATCCTCCTCCTCTAAGGGAAAGAAGGTCGATTCTTCTTCCCGTTCTTCTGCTCAAGCAAGAGCAACTTCTGTCGGGCAAGGCGAGCTTCCTTCTGAGCGAAGCGTCCCGGCGACGAGCAGTTCTCCCGGCCTGAAAGGTAGATTTTTGGGGACGAAAAGAGACCGACAAAAAATCCTTCGCATACGTTGAACGTGACCGCGCTAGGTCGTCTTCTGTGCTGATAGCCTCTTTGAGGAAGATGATGCACAGGGATGTTTCATCTTTTACGCTCACATTTCTAATGTGCCAGCGTAGAAACTCCACGTTTTCGCAGTCGGGCGTAAAAGCTTTTGACTGTCGAGAACTTGGTGTATACTACGAAATTCGAGTCGTACGCTCGTGGATGAGAGTCCTAGCGTAAACTCAAATTTTGCCAGTCTGGCATAAAGCGCGGACTGTATACTGCCGACTTAAATTTGTACGCTTCTGGATGAAAATTTCGGCATAATGATCAAGTTTGTACAGTCTTGGCGTAAAGCACAGACTGTTGGCTCTTGGCATATGCTGCAAGATTGTAATGTCTAGTATAGAAACTGACGTATTTTTCTTGCACCCTTGCAGTTAACTTGCATGAGTCTCCGCTAGTCGATGTGATGGGTTCTGCCGCCGGGATGCTGCACTCCAACTATCTGGAGGATCTGTCGCACGTGACATTTCCTATCTCTGGACCCCAGTATCCTGAAGGGAGGGAATTTTTGATATCGGGTCAGAGCGAGCGAACCCTGCTGAACATGATTAATGGAGAGCCCCTGACGTACGTAGACGGGGAGCAGTATATAAAGCCAGCTTTTCTCTTTGGGGACATTATCGACAAGCAGTCCCAGACGAAGCCCAAGAAAGAACTCTGGGTTTTCCCTGCCGGGGGCTTGGTCTTGCATCTGCCCAAGATGTCGAGAGATTATCCCATCTCGGCCTTCTTCCATGCTAGACATCCCAGGAAGATGTCGTGGACGCTGACTCCCGATCTTCACGGCAGGCCGAAGAAGATCTTCTACCAGAAAGGATCTGGTTTATTTGTCAGCCGCCCTTCCGGTCCTGTAATACCGTTCAGGGGATTGTATCCGAGCAATGTCCTGAGTGAAGACAGCTTAGTGCTCCAGCCGGTGCAATTGTCGACCTTCTGTAATGATTTCATGGGGCGCGGAGGAGTGTACCCCAAGGTGAATCCTCGGTGCAATGGGTGGATGACCCCAACGAACCTTCGATGGGCTCGCTTAGTTGATTGGGCCCTGGAGCATTTTCAGACCGAGTTGGAGAGAATTGGTCTGTTTACAGCTATGAGTGCCACCAGTGTCGGGTTACCTCCTAACCCTAATCTGTTTCTGGCACTGATGGAGCGATATATTTCGCTCACCCGGACTTTTGCCACTCCACTGGGGGAGTTGGGATTGGCCCTCCATGAGATGGAAGAGATCTCGAGACTGCCGATGTGGGATACTCCATATGAAGAGTATGTTCCCACGAACCGGGAGCTGGGGGATTCAGACCCTCGGGTAGTGGAAGTATACCAGGAGCTGATGTGCCACTACCTTGCTTGCACCACCTTTTATGATGAGCCTTCGGATTTGGCTCATACCAACAGGTGGACGTCCTACCTCTTCTTTCATCGGGCCAGGACTGCTCAGCCGGAGAAGGTATTGGAAGGCAAAGATCAGCTTGTGAATCCTCTGAGCGTGCTTACTGCTCAGGTAGTCGATGATCTTATGGAGGACGCTGGGGCTCCAGATCAGATCCTCGACGAGGGGATAGGAAGATACCCTGCAGGCACTAAGGCCTACAGTTATCTGGAGCATTGCCGCAGGCCTCTGGCCAAGGAAGCTCAACTGGCTGGCTTCCTCTCTATATGGCTGCGCCGACTGATGGTACCCGGGATCACATCCGTGGATCATATTCACCGCAACACCCTGTGGCCTACAGTGCGTTTGGTGTTCGGGGTGAGACTGGGCTTGCTCTCGGCCATGGTGTGCCGCATACAAGCTGGCTTGAGGGCGATGACTGATGCGTTGCTCGTCGATGAAGCTCGGCGTGAAAGCTTTCCCCGGGTGGAATTGCCATACCTGTATTTGATGGGATGGTTAATTTTCCACAACCCCCGGGTGATGTCTCCAGGTTCCGGCAGTAGCTTGGGGGGTAGTTTCTTGCTGAATTACAAGAAATCCTCCTGGAACGTGGTCACAGTCTTAGACTGTCGGCGGGTGCTGAATTGCGGCCACAGCTGGAAGCTCTTTTGTACTGTCCCCCCTGTACATCGCAATAAATCGGGGACTAGGCTCGAGGATTCAGGTAGAGAGAAGACCGTTCTTTCTCCTGAAGCCTTTAATTGGTTGGTCTGTATTAGACCTTCCCACATGCTGTACAGAAGTGAAGACCAGTGCTTCTTTGAACCCTACCTGCCTAGTCGGTTCGCCAGGCAGTTTAGGTACGATCAGTTGCACGTGGGCAACGCCATTACCAACTTCAGGTCCAGAGGTGGACTCATTGATGGAGCGAGGGGATGGCGATATTTTATTATGGGCTGTACTGGGGCAAGTTTTATTGTGCCCGTTATCACACTCTCCACAAAACTGCGCATCCTCCATACGTATGCCCAGTTCTATGTGGCCACCAACACCTTCCATCGTGATTTTGATATGCATGAAAGTTTTAGGGTGCCCTCTTCGAAGCCTGGGGGAAGAGTCGAGGTACCCTCGGTTTCTTCTGACGAGGGTGAAGAGTCCGTTACTCCGGATGAGCCTCTTATATCGGTACCGAGGGGTGAAGTACCGGCGCCTGCAGGGGCTTTGGTAATCTCTGGGAAGCGAAGGGCTCCTGCTTCGAAGGAGGCTTCCCCCCATAAGAGGAAGAAGAAGACGATTACACGTCCTCTCCGGATTCCTGGTATTGAGGCTCCTGGAAGTGGGCCTGCTTCTCCCCATGTTGGGGATGATCCTTTGATTGGAGGTTCCTCGCCTTTTAGAGAGGGACCTTCTACAGTTTCGGCCGGCGGTGCCGGAGAACCTCAGCTGGGGACTGCTGTCGCTGCTACTGCTTCAGGTAGTGGAACGAAGTCGCCTCCGGGGCTGAGTATAATAAGATTCCGTACACCTTTATCCGGATTAGCGTTTGGAGAGACCCCTGCCGTGCCTGTTAGCGCATCTAGCGAGAATCCAGCCGATGAGCCTCGGTTGGAATTTGACGAGGACTTGGACAACTATTTGCCAGAGTCAGTCAGCAGGCCCCCTTCTCCAGGTATGACAGATTGCTTAGCATCCCTAAGAAATGATTTAGCTGTACTGGCTGCAGATACGACATACATGCCGTCGGTCGTGGGTAAATGTCGTCTTTATGCCTCTTCTTCAGGAAAGTTTAACATTTATGTTAATATTAACTTCCTTTTATCTTCTTTTCAGGAGAAGACCTCTTCGGGGAGGGCGATGCACATGCGGCCTTCGGCTCTGTGTCAGGTCCTGGTGGCGACACGGAGGTGGCTAATGTTGAGGAGGAAACATCTTCGGGTGCCGGCTCGCCTGCCGAGGAGATTCCGATACCTCGAGAGGAGGATGAACCTGTCATTGCGACATCGCCTCCTTTGAGTATGTCGATGACTTCGACTGTTGCTGGCGCATCTTCTTTTGTCGCGCCACATGTTGAGGCGACGACTGTGGCCATATCGATTGCGGTCGTCCCTGGAGGGAGGTTCGCCAATATCGTAGCCACTCCCAGCGTATATTCGGACCTAGCCCAGCTGACTGAGCAGTATACCAGTATCTTCTATACCACCTTAAAAATGCTAATATCAATGGTGTTGGAGAAGAATCTGAGCTTCGAGGCTCTGAAGGGGTCCTCTCAGGCTGTGATAGCGCCGGTTAGGGAATTTGGCTACATTGGGGTAGCTGATGCCCTGGAGGAGATAGTTAATGGTTTGGAGCAACCCATTAACGAGTATCTACAGCTAGCTCGAGGCGGCATTGACGGACTCGTTCAAGCTAGGTACGACTCTTTGACTGCAGAGTTTGCCGGGCAAATGGAGTCCCTGAATAAGTCCATCGAGGCTCAGCGGCAGGAGATGGATCAGGAGCATGCCCAATTGGAGTACATCGTCCCCGAGTTGTCCCGGTACGAAGCCGAATATGAGGAAGTGGCAGCGAAGGCTCGTATATTGAAGGAGGATCTCGTTCGAGTAGAGGCGAAGGCTCTCTCTTTGTTGGCGGCCCGAGATGTGCTGAAGGAGCGACGGACGACTGTTCAGCAGAACTTGACGCGCGTGGGCGCTTTCTACTCAGGTTTTGTGCGGGCTCGGTCCGAGCTAGCTTCTCTGGACAATGATGCGTCAAGGTTGGAACGGGCTCGCACTGACGTCTTGAACTCCCGGGATGAGAGAATGGTTGCTCTGGCGCAGCAGATTCGCGACCTAACCGCTCCCCCCAGATGATGTATCTCCCTGCTTTCTTTCTTTTTGCTGGGGATAAAACCCAGAACTCTTTTCAATATATCTTTGCTCCCCTCTTTTTAGGAATAATAAAGAGGCTTTTCATCTGACTTTGTGGACCCATCATTTCGGAATGTAAATGACAGGTTTGGGTGAGAGTTATATCAGAGGTAGTATGGACGTGATATACTCTCTGTAAACTTTAGCAGGGCATATCTATTCAGAGGACATATGGACATGATAGAATATGCTTTAGTAGGTCATATCTATTCAGAGGTTATATGGACATGATAGAATATGCTTTGACTAAAGTTTTGTATACAAAACACTATCAGAGGTAATATGGACGTGATAATCGATAGTCAAAACTCGGAAAGTTTGTTCAGAGGTAATATGGACGTGAACTCTTCATTTCCACTTTGGACCTATTACTTATTATGCACGAAAAGTGCAAGTAATAAGTTTGAGACAAGCCCTGCCAGAGGTAATATGGACGTGGCAGTTTTTGTGGACCTAACACCACCGGCGTACCTAGAGTTAAGTACGGGTGCTAAGTTGGAATGACAACCGATATCAGAGGTAGTATGGACGTGATGATCGATAGCCAAAAACTCAAGAAAGTTTGTTCAGAGGTAATATGAACATGACGAACTTTTCTGGGGAAAGCCTCCACTGAGAATAGAGGTATATATCTGCTCAGAGGTAATATGAACATAGCAGTTTCTTGTGGACTCAACACCACTGGCGTACTTAGAATTAAGTACGGGTGTTAAGTTGAAATGACAACCGATATCAGAGGTGATGATCGATAGCCAAAAACTCAGGAAAGTTTGTTCAGAGGTAATATGAACATGACGAACTTTTCTGGGGAAAGCCTCCACTGAGAATGGAGGTATATATCTTCTCAGAGGTAATATGAACATAGCAGTTTTTTTGTGGAATCAACACCACTGGCTTACTTAGAATTAAGTACGGGTGTTAAGTTGAAATGACAACCGATATCAGAGGTAGTATGGACATGATGATCGATAGCCAAAAACTCAGGAAAGTTTGTTCAGAGGTAATATGATCATGACGAACTTTTCTGGGGAAAGCCTCCACTGAGAATGAAGGTATATATCTGCTCAGAGGTAATATGAACATAGCAGTTTCTTATGGACTCAACACCACTGGCATACTTAGAATTAAGTACGGGTGTTAAGTTGAAATAACAACCGATATCAGAGGTAATATAGACGTAATCCAAGTCCGAAAAATTCATTCAGTGGGGATAACCTGAAGGTTTTTCATCTGGGGAAATGCAAATTGCCACATTTGAAGTGAGGTTAATTTGTAGTGGCCGTCATCTTTGTTTATAAATGCAAAGTGATGACTTTGGCGTCGATCAGCTCCTGGATCTTCTTTTTCAATATGTAGCATGCCCTTGTAGGGTGATGAATGTACCGATGAAAGAGACAATATTCTGGATCATCGACATTAGCAGCCCTTTCAGGGTGTCTGATGTTGGGTAACTGAAGCTTGTTTCCCTTCATCAGTGCATTGAAGATGTCAATGATATCCTCATTACTGAAAGAGAAAGTCCCCTTTGGCCTTCGGACTGCCGGTACCTGAGTCATGCGGTCTTCGGGGAAGACTGTCATAGTTGCATCATTTCTGGGTTTAGAGGGAATTCCACCCCCAGCCTTGGATGTTGTTTTGTTTTGTCGGGGGAGACTACCCCCAGACATGTCATTGTCCACAGAAGCAGAGTTAGAAGGACTTGCCTCCGGGGCTTTGGAGTTCGTATGAGACGAGGCATACCCTAACCCGAAACAATTTTGTTGATGATAGGGATCACCATGCAACGGTATTCGTCGTCCTTTTCCATTATTGAGGCCAGGCTTCAGCTTCAAATCATAACCCATATTTTGCATGATTTTTAATGCTTGTGGGCTATATCGGTGGACTTGCATTCTTCCCACATCAGACTTGTGAGCATCTTCTTGTACATTCGGTCTACTCTGCGTGCGACTGAAGACGATTTGATGTTGATCGTCTTGAGTAGATGGAACGATAAAGATAGAATCTTTATGTGGTCCATATATCATGACGATATTAGCTGTTGATGGTAATCCCCACATGATCTCCCCATGCTTGGTGGTTAGGGGTACTGAGTCTTGGCTTTGACCCCTGGCTCTGTGATTCCGAAAAGACGGAGAGTAGCCCAACCGGTCGAAAACCGGCCGTTTTGCTTCAGAACAGCAATAATCAATGGCAATCCTATGACTATTACAATAGTGCTCGCTTGGAGGCATAATAGACATGCTGGAAGATCCCCTATCCTTGCGCTTCTGGATCAGATATTCACGCAGGTCGGGAGGATTTTCAGAGGAAGAAGAAATTTGTTTGTTCCTTCTGTTTACATCAGTGGGCGTGCAAAGATTGGGAACCATGATTTTTCTTGTGCCACCTGTGTACAACAGATTGGCCATCTGATTAGCAAATAATCGCCGAGGAGCTTGTTCTTCCGCAAACCGAGTCTGCTTTACGCTGGAGAAGTTCTTCCGGCGTGATCCCGACTGGCATAAAACTGAGGAGGTCCTCAGCCTGCTATCAGCACTTCAAGTAATCTGGAGGGTGGTCAGATCGTTCCCTTGCGGGCGTAAAGGCCGGGAATTTGAGCAGTCCGCCGCTTGCTTTCCCTTGCGTGGATTACAGGGATCATCTGCTTCTCCGCGGAGGGCAGATGCATTTTTACACGAAGAGCGTGTTTGGATCTTCTGATTTGGCGCTAAGGCAATGTCAGAAGTTTCGTCTATTTCGCCGAAGACGGGAGACTGATTTTTACGCGCAGGACGTGGGTGATACTTTTGGGTTGGCACTAAGGCCTTGCCAAAAGTTTTGTCTATTCTGCCGAAGACGGAAGACTGAATTTTATGCGCAGGGCGCGGGTGATACTTCTGGGTTGGCACTAAGGCCTTGCCAGAAGTTTTGTCTATTCCACCAGAGACGGGAGACTGAATTTCACTCGCGGTGCGCGGAGGGAGTAATGCTACAACCTCATTGGCCGGAGAAATCAGAGAGTCGACAGGAACGGTAGTGGATGTCTTGGGCATCCAGACCTTGCGTAGCTTCCTGTTGTCTTATACAGAGAGAGAGTGAGAGCTACCCCCTATCTGAAGCATGTCTTCATAAGCCGACTGGTCGAACTGGACGACCAGTATCTTCTGTACGGATCCCACGGATACCGTATCGTGTTGAGCAATCGCCTTCTCGTCGGAGGAGAAGGATGTCCCCAGCAGAGTCGCCATCTTGTTTATGGTAATAAACGAAAGAAGAAATGTATATAAGACGTGGGTTTATACGAAACCCGTTTTTTTGGTTTACAAACAAGCTTGTACAATTTAATCCTATACTAGGATGTGGGAGTACAATTTTTAAATCTGGGTAAATATTGCTATAGGTGTATGATCTGCAGTCGATCACTTTAGCCCTTGGACCACACGATGGTGAAGAAGTGTCGTAGAAGACGGGAAGCAGCTTTGAAGGTTGCAAAAGAGGGCGGATGCACGATGCCAAAGTCGTCGATCGCTACTCTTTGCCTGAGCTCCGGATTCTTCTCTCTCGAGGACTCTTCGACTTCTCTCCTAGGTCTTTTGACCTATTTTTCCCGACCTTTGGTTCGATCTTTTCTGAAGTTCGACCTTGGTTCGAGTTTTTCGACCTTGGTCTTGGTTTCAGTTTTTTGACCCTGGACCTCTGTCAATAGAGGTCTCTATTTATAGAGTTTTGGTGACAGTGACCACTCAATCGGTGTAGAAACCGAGTAGTAGAAAGTACAGGACCCTTTTACACAACGGTTAAAACAACCAATGCCTGCATATAGATGATCTTTTGGATGTGCGTGTGACGCGGGTCCAACTAAGGGACAAAACGTGTATAACTGCTGTGAAGATCACGGCGTAGAAGCCACGTAGGTAGGTATCCCTCGTGTAGAAGAGGTTGGCGTAGAAGCCAATGTCTGTCACCATGGCATAGAAGCCAAGTAGGCACAGAAGCCGAGGGCACAGAGGCCGAGCAGGCATAGAAGTCGTGTGGGCGTAGAAGCCGAACAATCCTTAGCCGGAATTACGGCTTTTGGGGATATAATCAAATCTCCTGCATTAAATGCAGAGATCTGCCATCATCCTGCGCATTAATTGCAGAGGCGTGTTCTGAAGGTCTGTCATCATGTAGAGCATTAAGTGCAGAGACGTGCCTCGAGCCTTGTACGAAGAGCAGCTTTTGACGTGGCAGTCGGCTTGTCTTCCGCGGAGCGTAAGAAGCTCACATCTGCCTGTGTAAAACAAGGCAGCGTATCTCCTCGTATGCGAAAAAGCAGTTTACGCCGAGGAGACGTCAGTAAACGACGGTTCGGTGATATTAATCAAATCCCCTGCATTAAATGCAGAGATCCACCATCATCTTGTGCATTAAATGCAGGGCCGCGTCCCGAGTGGCCTGCCATTTATTCCAGCCGTCGTCTGGGTAGTCGTGCAGTACTCTTTGTCAGAAGTCAGACATCAGGTTCACTGCATGATTTGACAGGTTCATTTCGGAAAATACGAAGCGTTCCTAGTACGTTTAAATGCTGCATTGAAAGCGGGTGAGTTTTATGCCATAGAGGCGATGAAGCACCTTGTCTATGCTGAAGCAGCCTGGACATACCGCACTTACGCGGATGGTCCTTTGAGCTTATATTGTACGCTATGCTCAGTGGAAAAGCTTCGTTGCACGCTTGATGGCTCTGAGGTCCTCTGTTTACGCTGCCCTGTGTCACCATGCTGCATAGAGCTATCCGGCATTTTTTTTATGCTTCTACAAGGTGCTGCTATCCAGTCAGTCAATTGTTTATCCATATAAAATCTATTTAGACCCCTGTCAGCAAAATGATACATTCTTTATCGTAATACTTGAGTTCTGAACTTGACCCAAGTTAAGAGGCAAAAATAAAAATTTCATGCTGTCATAGTGATGCACGTATCAGGAATGTAATAAAACGTAGGTAGGTAGCGAAGGTCATTCTAAGGATAGCACAGTTTTAAACTGCAATCAAATCTAACAATAAAGTTTGGTAATTACCCAAGAAACAAACAGAAATGGCTACAGAAATAATACACTTTTCGTATTTATACTAAGTACGAGGTTTCGTCTTTCCGAAATAAGGGAAGACGGAAAACAGTAATCAAGAGTTCAAGGGGGAGGTAATAGATTAGAAGTGTGGGGATCAAGGCATTTTAAAAATTCAACGGGAATTGTCAAAGCAGTTGTGGATTGAAATGCTATTTTTGGTAATCCCTATTCACATATTCGGATCAGCACAGTTATGTAGCTGATACGATATGCTCAGACATATCTAGCGGGCAAGTACATCCGTCCACTAATCATTATATATCTCAATCCACGTAAAGTAGTTATGCGAAGGACGAACCAAGTGCACTATGGTTGATCAGACCGTAATACACTGATTCTGAAATGTATTAGTGTAGTACTCCAATAATACATATAGCATGAACAAGCTTGAGAAAGAATAAGCTTGCAAAACAAGGCTATAATAGCATTACAAGTCAAGGTCGTACAGTAAATATAAGTACGCTAGATTATGATGTGAAAAATTACAAAATAATTCAAATTCACCAAAAAGACAAGACTCTACAATCTCTACAGTTATTATTCTAATTCCTTGTCTAAGTCGCTAGTTGACCCAAAAGAGGTATGGCCTTCTAAGTTCTACAATCTTAATAAACACTTATAGGCTGTCCGCATAAAACAAAGATTCAAGGAAGTCCGCGTAAAGTAGAGCTTCAGAGCTGTCCGAGTAAAAAGTCTGAGCGTAAAAAGTTTTGCGCTAAAATCTGCGCATAAAGTTAGCGTGCGTAAAGTTTGTATAAAAGTCTGTCTGCGTAAAGTTTTGCCTAAAAGGTTTGCGTAAAATCTGCCAGCGTAAAAGTATGTGCGTAAAATCTCCTGCGTAAAGTCTAGCATACGTTGCAGCGTAAAGTTGTACGAGAAACTCATGAGTTTGTCAGTCGAATTAGTGAATCCTAACATCTGACAAAAGTACTTGCACAACGATCGAGTGGACGGTTTGTGATGATGATTTGCACGGAGATCCAGGTTGTCTTTTAGTGACATATTGGATACAAGTCATTTTTACGCTCGAGGTGAGACAAAACCAGATGTCCCGTCAAAAAGTTGTTTCTTTTTGCACAGGGCTCGAGGCGTATCTCTGCATTTAATGTACGAGATATGGTCATGGCTGGGGAAAGCTAAGGCTGTAACAAATATGCTCACATCATATCCTTATATTTTTACGCCTAATCAGGTTACTCTACGCTGGTTATCTATTATTCATGAATCATCAGGTTTACGTAGGGCAGTTACCTACGTGGCTTGCATGATGTGTCATACGCAGGATAAGGAAGACTAAGGGAACGTGGGTAGCGGTTGTCATAACTGCGGCGTAAAGGGGACAATCTCCTGCATAATTTGGTTTTTACGCCAACAAGAAGGTCATTTGGCTTTTATGCCAACTAGGCAGTTGTTTGGTTTTTACGCCGACAACGGTCAATTGGCTTTACGCCAACAAGGGTAAAGGGTCTCTGGCGTAAAACTCTGTTTATCCAACATAGGATGAGATTTCAGCCCTAGTATTCAACCTTGGATTTTTATTGGTTTCTTAAGACTAGGGTCAATACTATGGTCAAATTTTAAACTAATCATAGTAGCGTTTATACTATTCTCAAGTCATTCCTAATTACATTAAGGGATAAGGGTAAGTTAATCTATAGGTAGTGATGTTAGGGTTTATTAGGTAATATGGAAGACTAGGGTTCATTTAGTAGTCTGAACTTAATGATGTGTCAATACCCTAGTTGTGTTCTTAATAGGAATACTACCCTAATTATCATCCTATCAACAGGGATTCCTATATTCTAGAAGGGGCTATACTCAAGGAATTATCAGGGAAGCACAAGAATCAAGTAGGATGCAATTATGTAAGTAGGACAGACTGGAAGGAAGATAAGTCATAGTCAATTATGGATGAGATCCTATACTCTAATCCTAGGTGCAGGCTTGCTCGGTACAGTAACGTAACCGAGACAATATGCTCTGACCTGCATGGGCCACCACTAAAAACATGTCACGCCCCAGTCCCAAAATACGTAGGACTAGGACACGTAAGCATGCCAACCGCCTGTATATATGGCAACTCCAATATATAGAAACCATAATACATGCGTACGCTGTATAATGAACAATAATTCATAAGTGGTATAACTAATTACAAGTCACAGGGTAATATCTAAATCTCATCCACAGAAATCAAATATACATGAATAACCAATAACCAGGTAACTAGATCTCAATACAGTGTATCTAAAGAATGACAGTCGGATGGAAACAAATTCACTGCTGAAATAGAATATAAAATGAACAAGATAAACCATATATAAATACAACATCTAACCATCACGAGGCTCGAAGATCTCCTTGAAATATAAGTAGCCTGTCCGGATCTGCGCTCCCACGAATACTCAGGAATATCTACACCTGGAAAGGGACCAGGTCCTCAGAGGGACATAACAAGATACATAGAAGCATGCCATAATGTAAATACTGAATAAATAAATGGGGTGTGCTAAACATCTAAGTGAATGCAATTTAAAGACCTTATAGTACGCATGGGAATGTGTAGGCTTGACATATGCTGACGTAATTCACCAATCGTCGGGACTGGCTAGTATATGTGTCATATGCCCTCAGACACATGGGTAGCTCTGCAATCGGCCATCTCCGAGGAGCATGGTATCCGAAGGTATAAAAACTCAAGGAGGAGGGTGTCCCATACGCCTACTAGTTGTCTTCCCCGCCCAATTTAGATATATAAGTTGTGAACACGACGTGGACATCTAGTACTATGATGCAAGTCTCTATAGAAATAAATAACTAAGCTAAATACCGTTACACGTGTTGCTCACACCGATGGCCAGTCGAGTATGAGGAATGCGTCCCTACATGAACTCACTCTGTGACGTGTAATGATACGTGTCAAGGCCTGAGAAGTCATACCAATAACTCCACAACTTTAGGTGGGTCTACTAGACACTAGGTCAGATACAAATCCTAACGTCAACGCCTTCGTTGACTACACCCGAGTTTTCTCGGACGCACACATTTATATAATATTAAAATAAATAAACATGTAACTAACAATAATTGAATTTAAACAGTACAACAAGGCAAGGTATACTTTTCTGGCAAGAGAGCTGCAAAAATATAACGTCCAGATATCAAATGCCAAAAGCCAGAAACTATGGCCTCAGAATGAACGTCTCCAGATGCTGAAATAAATATCACCAACGTTCCCAAAATAAGTGAAATAGCTAGAAAACACTACCCTTTCGTCCAATTTGGACACAGGACAAAAATACAGTTTCTGGTCAACACGGGGTCCACAAGTGTTCCAGAACAGGCGGGGTCCAGAACGTCGATACGAACCCAACGGAATATCCAGAACTGGATTCCGATGAGCCAATCACAAAATTGCCCATCGAGTGGAGCCGTGGGACCCACGATACGAGATTTTGTCAACGTTCTCATAATCGAACCAAACTTGGGTCACAGGACCAGCGTAGTACTACGAGTCCGATGGCGCAAGTTTTGTTTTGATCCAACGTGTGTGCACAAAGTTACAGCGTGTTCCAAAACAGGCAGATACGGGACGTTGTCGGCGGATACGCATTGATTTCGGTGTGCACGCACATCCAAATCAACTTCTGCAAAATCTCGTACGTCCGTATCAACGGCGCGCACGTTTCGGTGAAGACCGCGTGCGACCAAGTCGTCCCGTTTGGCGGGGCGTACTCAGTTCTGGGGTGAAGCGGGGTATTATTTTTCCTGTATTTGGATCGCGGTTCGCGATCGCCACAGGATGCGATGCACCGAGCGGGTTGCACAGGCATCGAGAGGGTTACATAGCCTACGTGTCACAACTGACGGAATAAAAAACGGAACAACGAGGAGAGAGAACGGGTTACCTGAACAGGGCTCCGTGAAAACTGAATTTTCCGTGTCCGCGAGTCATCTTGACACAACACGACACAGTGTCCGGGTTGTGTCCGGGCTGTGTCCAGTACTGTCGTGTCCGGTACTGCGCCGTGTCCGGTACTGCTCGAGTCGGGGTCATTGCGGGGTGGTCCAGAGCTGCTGCGGTTCAGCCAGCCGGACGAGAGAGGCCGCAAGGGGATCATCGGAGAGGAAGTCAGGGAGCAGGAAGGAGAAGAGGTGATGGGGATTCGGGGGAGTTCAGCCGGAGGACGGCGGCTCGGGGCTGTTGCTGGTTGTGGATGGTGGAGATGATGGCTGCTGTGGTGTAGAGGGTGGTGGTGGCAGCCGGAGTCGGGGGTGGCATCAAGGAGAAAGGGGAAGAGGTGATGGGGGTGCCGCTCCGGCCATGGGAAGGCCGAGCAGGGCGGAGGAGGCGAAGTCAGGGAGAAGGTCGGGGACAGCAGTGAGTCGGGGTGGCTGCTGCTCGACTCCGGCGAGGTCGAGTCGAGCAGGGAGGAGGGGTGGCGAGTGGCGGAGGAGGTGGCGAGTGGCAGAGGCGACCGAGCTCGAGGGTTGGGCTTAGGGCGGAGGAAGGAGGAGGGAAGAGGGCTGATCTCTGGCCATGGGGGGGAGGACCACGGTGAGGAGGAGGAGGAGGAGGAGGAGAAGGAGGTCGAGGGTGGCAGTGGTGAGTCTCAGGCGAGTGGAGACGTGGGGGGGGCGACGCTGGCGGAGGGGAAAGTAGAGAAAGCGGTGGCGATGATGATGATGGGGGTGGTGGTGATCGATGGGGGTGGCAGTGGTGGCATGTGGCGGAGGAGGTGGAGGGGGGATTGAGGGCTGGGAGAGGGGAGAGGGTCAGGCGGAGCTCTCCGGTGGGGGTCGGTTCGCCGTTGTGCCGTCGAGGTCGGGGTCGGGGAAGGGGCAGGCGGCTGACGGCTAGGGTTAGGGTTAGGGATAGGGTTTGGGATTTCTTTTATAGAAATTAATTTTTAGGGGTAAATTGGTAAATTCACAATTAAAGATATTTGTGAATATTTTCAGGTGGGTCCCACTTCCAAATGGACGGTGTAGGTTCACCCTCCAATGAGAGGGTGACACCTCACACTGAAAATTTGCAGAAAAGTCCCTGTAATTTCATAAATTGTATAAAGGTCCTATTTTGGAAAATTGCACAATTACGAAATTGTCTGGAAAAAACACCCGATTCCTGAAAATGCTAAAATATACAGAACTGAGAGAAATTGCTGTGTGAGGGCCCTGGGGGGTGGGGGTGAGCCTGGGCAGGGCTGGGCCTGGTTTTTGGGTGATACGGGTCATCGTATTAATTAATTAATAATTAATGCGCACGGTGTTCTCTAATTATTTAGAGGCAGGTAGGGACATAATTTTAGTGCGGTGTCAATATACTAAATGTAGTATACTCAATGTAGAATAATAACGTATTTTTGTTTGGGCAAAACAGGTACATGTTGGGCCTCTAATCTCTATTGGAACAGAGATGGGTACAGGTCTGGAAATTAAATACGGACGTTTGTAACGATATTTGTACGACTAAAACGATACTCATGCCTGCATATCTGGGAGCTGCACAAAGTGCAGGATAGTAGACTGGCATGTCTAGGAGAGGTATGTGAACTTCGTTTGGGGATGACAGTCAGTGTAATGCCCTAAATATTTAGGTGATGGACAGGTGCACAAATCAATAGGATATGTAAGCAAAATAAATTAAAATATTGCAATAAATTCTAAATTGCTAAAAATAATCCTAAAAATGCTGAAATCTGGTCGAGAGAGTTTACAGATGGGCTATAGGTGTCGCATATGTTCTGATTGGTGGACGCAGGGGGCTCCTTCAATAGAACGCGGTTGTAACTGTGGACTCATTCGATGGGCAGGTTGCCACGTGTACTTCATCCTTAACAAGATGTAGTTGAACCCAGGTCGAGCTGCCACATGGGCGTTTGTTGGGATTTGTTGTTGCTGAGTATCTGGGCGGCTCTCGCCTTTTGTTTGCATGATTTGGTCAGATTGACACATGGCTCGCATTTAGTTGGAGATAATCACTTCAATCGCAACAGAAAGATTTTGTCTCAGGAAATATTTTCACGTTGGATGCATGGAGTTTGAGATGCATGGGACACATGATGTCTGGAACGTATGGGGCCAGAGACACATGGGATGCATGGAGTCTAGAACGGATGGGGCCAGCGACGCATAAAACGCACGGACTCTGGAACACATAGGGCCAGAGACGCTTGGAGTCTAGAACGGATGAGGCCAGAGGCGCATGGGACGTATGGAGTCTGGAACGCATGGGGCCATAGATGCATGGAACGTATGGGGTCTGAGATGCATGTGGCCTCGTACAAGTAGCGTTGCACGCCTGTCAGAAAACATTATTAGTCTGACGAGAGCTTCTTGTCATTTAGCGTGCTCGGATCTTTCGAGGCATCCAAAAAATCTTTTTTGTCAGGATTCTGTGTCAGACATAATCTTTGTGTCAGGATGCCAAGTCAGATCCATATGCGACTAATATTGGGGTGCATTGATGTTACTTTTTCTTGGCCGCATGGTCATTCTGTGGCCTAATTTCTTCTGAGTCGGCCTTGGGGCACATGTTTGTTCGAGCACATGGAAGCTAGATTTTTTATGCTTTTACAGAGTCGTCGCCTTCGATCAGGAAATTTACTACGGGGTTTGGTGAGCGATTTCAATTAAAACCTTTGTCGTTCCTTCTTAAGTGTTGTGAGGGGGTTTAACCTATTAGGGCAAAGGATTTCAACATTAGTTTTTTGCAATCTTGTAATTTTATCTGAGCTATAAAGGTTGGGATTTGTCCAGGTGACGTAGTCACCGCCATATACTTGTCTTCATCTGTGTTTGGTGTTCGTAGATTGGTTGGTTATCTCATATGGGTTGGCAAACGCTTCTGCGACGCGCCCAGTAGAACCCAGCTCTCGTCTACACCCTCTCCCTCGGTTCTTATCCCCCAGCCAACTAAAAACAGTCAAAGCAATCGACTCCCCTCCACATATCCCAATGTCGAAGCACTAAGACTCCCCTCGCCCTACCGGTCTCCTCCCCTCCCGTAACCGATCACCGACTACTTCTTCAACTTATGGTCGTCGTCCTCCTCGCCACACGACCATCATTCCCTTTGTGACGTCCTCAAACGTTGTCAATCCCGCTGGGTCGTAACCACTTGAAGCCGCTGACGTCAATTTCTTCCCTAACTCTGTCAGTGCATGCACGCTACCAGTCCTTCATGCCACAAAACTCACCATCGCACCTTTAGACACAGCCTGCCATCGAACTCAAAGCCAGTCTGCAATTCACCAGGCACCGAATCAGCGTCTCCTCTAGAAGAATGTAACAAAATATATTTGAGAAATCAACAAAATAATTGAAAATAAATTTGGAAAACTAAGATATACAAGAAAATAGCATATCGTTGGATCTTGCAGTATTCGTAGGAAAGTATGGGTCAAGGAACACAAACACACTTTCATGCCAGATCCACCCAGATCTTGCAGTATTCGTAGGATGTCACCATAAATCCACTTTCAAACCCCCACGAACCAAATAACTGAACTCGGTTGAATTCAATTGTTTGACATCCATTTCGATAATATATTTTACTACAATTCAAATATTATTCTTTCTAGTGTTGTAAATATTTTGTGATAAATTATTCATAAAATATTAAATATGGTTAATTGGACGCGCTGGGTTCCAGAAATATTTAAAAATTAGCATTTGAGTCCTGAAGATATTCATATTAGAATTTGGATCCCGAGTTGACAATTAACTCGTGTTGACCATAAAAAATCTGTTAGTAAATAAACTGAATCGAAACTCGAAAAGAGCAAAAATGATTCTTGGATCCTATGTCTAATTAATTAAAAAATATTTATTAATATATTTTGGATGGTCAATATGAGTTATTTGTCATCTCATGACCTAAACTCTAAACTAGATATCTTTAGGACTCAAACATTAATTTCTGAATATTTTTGAAATCCAAAGTTTAATTAACCCTAATATATAAATTTCATAGTGTACATAGAGGTAGTTTGTCATCTCTATTGTATGCTTCTAAAAAAATTGGTATCATGGTCAACTAAAATCATATACCAAATGTAGGATATCACAAGTAAAAGTAGAAAAGTCGATCTCTTTATACAATAAAATATAGTACATCTTAACTTATAGTAGTATGTCTCGTCTTTAAAATATAGTATATGGCAATTTAAAACACTTAGCCAAACTTCAAAACAATACGCTTCAACTCTATGAATAACCATAATAAGAATATGAAGCTCAAGCTACTTATTATAATAATTTCCACAACACTACAATAATCAAGAGATGACAGCAATCTGAACAAATTCGTTATTTTTTAATATAAAGTTTATAACAATTATCCTAATAGCGACTATTATTTTTGTGCTACTTATCATTTTTATAATAAACTATTTTTGGACTTATAACCACTATCTTGTTGTCAACAAAAGTATACATGATTCTGGTTATTTTAATATTCTTGAAAATTGCGTCACTGCTTAGCTATGCATGCCTATTATGTCATATATATACAAAACTAAAGATGTCTATTATATTATATTATATTATATATATTATTTTATTTTATTTTATTTTGTTTCTCTTTATATAGGAATTAATATTTTATTCTGAATAGACTGCTCTAAACTTCTCTTACATTGTTTAGAGAAATAATAGTGTACAAATGTTTACTACAAAGTTTGTAACTCTTATTTCATTAGAGTTATTTACATTAACATTTTTTATATTTTATGTTTATTACACGGATCTTTTTTATTTTAAAAATAATTACACAAATTTTTTTTATGTTTTAAAGATGGTTAGTGTAATAATCTTTTAAATAAAACATAAAGCATAAGAGATAAAACATAAGAAATGTCAGTATAATAAACATAAAACATATAAGAGGTAGTGTAATTATTTTCAAAATAAGATAATTTCATGTAATAAATATAAAACATATGAGAGTGTTTTTATTTAACTTCTAATTTTATGCAAATTAAAATAAAAATAGAAAAATGAAATAGATAACTGTATTTGGACATTCGTAGAAAAATAAGGGGTTGTTTGGTTGTTCGAAGGTGTAAGGAAGTGTCTAGTAGAAATGAAATGCGTGTGCTTTCGAGTTCATGCTAGTTTTTGTATGCTAAAACTGACTTTCAATGTTTGGATATGTGATATTTTGTAATATTTTTAGTGTTTGGATGGCTATTAAAGGAGTGGTACAATAAAAAAAGTATGTTATAATAAATAAATAAAATAACTTGGTAGTTGGTATTAAGGAAAAAATATTTAGCTAAATTTATTTTATTATGTACGTGGTATGTCTGATATGTATCTGTATGTGTTCGAAAGACCTGGTTTAGAAATTTTTTTTTTTTTTTGAATATTTGTACTTCCTAACAAATTATTATTTTCTTACAAATTAATATTTAGCTAAATTGATAATTATGTATTATTACTAATTGATAAAAAAAAAAAATTTAAATGACAACCTTTAAAATGATAATCTTAAATAAATAAGAATAAAAAAAAACACATGAAACCACTTTTAATCTACATCCTAGAAAAAACGCAAAAGTGGATTGAACTGTTTTTTTTCCCCTAAAATATGTATTTCGGAATTTGGTTTCCAACTCCAAATTTACTAGGAAGGAGAGAGAGTGAGAGAGACAAAGAAGGAAAGAAAGGAAAAGAAAAACAAAAAAGGTTTCCCACCAAAAACAAACACAAACACACATACATTCCCCTTGTGGTAACCTCTTTACTAGTTCCAACGTTAGTACCTTAACCTTTTTCCTCGTATTACCACGTGTTTTCCCGTTTTGGTAACCTACGAACGAATGGAATAATGATAACCGGCTACTTCCGGTAAGGTAAGGGCAAGAGCGAGGGAGACTAATTATTGGAGGGTGGGACCCAAAATAAATATATGTACATCGTTATTCCCGCTCAATATTTTTTATGTTTCAACACTATCTGCCTCCCTGTACCTTTTGCCCTTTCATCTGCCCTTGGAGGCACTTAAAAAGTTGCAACTAATTGCCAACTTTTTTTTTTTTTTTTTGCGTCTCCCAATTTCTATATATTTTATTTTGTAGAATATGATAAAATTTAATTGGAACTCTATAACGATTCTATTCCAGCCATGCTTGATGTAGTTTGGGTCTTATAATTTATAAATTTAGAATCTATAAACTTATTTTATAGAATAGTAATGTTCAGTTTAAAATACCAATTTTTAGATTCTAGATTTTATTTTTTATTTTGAAAAATAAAATAAAAAGAATGACGGACATAAGATCTTATTTGGACCTCAAGATTTATATTTTTCTATTCTCGTACAAACTCAATTCATTATATATATATATATATATATATATATATATATATATATATATATATATATGACGACCATCGAGTATTCTTCTCCTTGCGGACGAAGCCTTGCTATTCGCAATTGCCTGGGTCGGATGAATATTTTTTTAGTACCTGGCTTTCATGAATCTACACCATAATGATTCTTGCGTCCTAACTTTCCACCATAGCTTCATGGAGAACACTTCAATGATATCGATGACCCTACGGACCCCGAGCCCTCCCTCTTCAATGGGGTGTGTCATTGTACTCCAGCTCGCCCAAACCCTCTTATCTTTTCCCTCTCTATGTCCCTAAAATAATTTGGGAAACAAACTTTCTATGTTTTTGACCACCTTCTTAGGAGGCTTGATCAACTTTGGATCTCAAGATTATTTTTGGGCAATACTCTTACAACCAAAAGTGGTTATGAGAGTTTACAAGACCGTCTTCCAATGGAAGGGGGGAAAAGAGGTGGGACAGGATGGTACCCATCTAACGGGGGGAGAGGGATGTAAGAAGGTTGTAGGCATTTGGTTGTAAATATAGCATTATTATTAATTTTTAGCTTATCTACTATTGATGCTCTTACATGTCAAGTTTCTATGCAGATACTCTACAAAAATATTATCGTATCCTAAGGCTCAACAATAATTTAAGTGGGACTACAATTTATATAAAATAGATTAGAATATTATAATTTATATCTGTAAACCCCCAAATTTTGCAAGAATTTTAAATTGGGATTTTTCACATATTTCTGGAATTTTCTGGAAATTTTCTGTAATTAAAATCAGGGTTTTTAATTGTTAAATAATTTTTAATTATTAATAAATAATATTAAAATATTATGATAATAATATTTTTGGGTGTAAAATGGAAAACTGGACTTAGGGTATTTTTTCTGGAATTTATTGGACCCCGAACCTATTTTAAATCACCTAAAAACTATTATTTATTTACTATTATTAATTATTTATTTATTATTACTTATTATTATTATTATTTGTTTTATTTTCGGCCCAACAAAACCCAGCCCACGGCCCAACTCTCAGCCCGGCCCACCCGCTCGGCCCGCCCGCCTTAACGGGTCGGGTCGGGTCCACCCGAACCCGACCGCGACCCGCTAACCCGCCTCCCCTTCTCTCCTCTGCCCCGAGTCTTCCGCCGCCTCCGCCGCCTGCGTCGCCCCGCCCGGCCACGCAGCCGCCTCCTCGCCACGACCCCATCTCCCTCTCCCTCCGCCTAACCCGGCTGCCCCCTCCGCCTGGCCTATAAACTCCCCCCCCCCGAGCTCTCCGGCCACCTACCCCTCGTCGGAACCCTAAAACTCCGTCACCACAGCCGTCTCCTCCCCTAACCTCGCCGTGAGTCGCCTCGCCGCCGACCGCCTTCGCCCCAGCCTCCTTCCTCCTTCCCCTCAGCCGCTCCGACCACCTAGCCCGTCGAGCCCCCTCGCCGGAGACCCGCAGCAGCCTCCCCGCCTCTGCCCGACCTCCCCGGAGCTCCACCGTCCCTGGCCGCCTCCTCTGCTGCCCGCCGTCGCCTCCGCCAGCCCAACCTTCCTCCGGTCGGCCTCCCCTCGCCGGAATTCCCAAACCCTAACCCTAAATCCCCCTTTGTGTCGGACACGGCAGTGGACACCGGACACAAGGCTCGACACACGGACACGAAAACCCTAGTTTTCGGAGCCCAGTTCAGGTAAGTGTAACTTTCTCCTCGCTGCCCCGTTTTTAATTCCGTAAATTGCGTTGCGAAGCCTATATGACCCTCTCGGTGCCCGGATAAACCGCTCAGGGCATCGCGTCCTGTGGTGATCGCACACCGCGATCCAAAACAGGAAAAACAACGACCCGATTCACCCCGGAACTGGGTATGTTCCGCCAAACGGAACGACTTGGTCGTGCCCGGTCTTTACAGATACGTGTGCAGCGTTGATACGGACGTGTGCGATTTCGTAGAAGTCGATTCGGGTGTGCATGCACACCGGGATCAACGCGTATCCGCGGACACCGCCCCGTATCCGCCTTTTCTGAATCAAGCCCTAACTTCCTGTACACACGTCGGATCGAAACGAAACTTACACCATCGGACTCGTAGCGATACGCTGGTCCTGTGACACAAGTTTGGTTCGATTCTGAGAACGTTGACAAAATCGCGTGTCGTGGGCCCCACAGGCCCCGCTCGATGGGCGATTTTGTGATCGGCTCATCGGAATCCAATTCTGGAAGTTCCGTTGGTTTCGTATCATCGTTCCCGACCTGTTGACACTAAGTTTGGTGAATTTGGAGACCTTTGACCCTGACACATTTTTCGGTGCAAAGCGGGCCCACCTGCGGATCCCGTTTTGACCCGAAATTACCGTTTTTGTCCTTGTCTCCAAATTGGACTCAAGGACAGACGTTTCTAGCTATTTGATATCTTCTGAGCATGATGGTAATGTTTATTTCAGCATCTGGACACATTTTTGGAAATTTCTCCGAGATACAAAACTGTAATTGGATCCAAACATCAGGCAAGTACCTGCACTTCAAGTTTAATCTTTATATTGTGAAAATTAATTTCCTTGCTCTACTAGTAACATTGATGTTTACACGTAGTGTTAGAACACTAGATTTCATGTCTTGAATACTGAATTTCATGTCTTGAATACGGGAGTTCATGTCTTGCTTTTCGTGTCGGGTGGGAGAATACTAGGAGGCATGTAGTTTACCCTTCCCCCTGTTCCTGTCTAATAGTTGTTGGTACGCGACTGTACCATCAGCCGGATCTTGATTATTCCTGTTTAATAGCCGTCTATGACGGCCGGATTAGCCTTATAAACCCCTACATGCCAACTATGTATTCTAAATACACAAGTTCACGCACAATAGTTTCTTGTCTTGTTGCAGTTCCTGTTGTCTTGTTACAGTTACATTTCCTGTCTCATTCTATTCCTGTTATACTCATATTCCTGGTTTATAGCAATTAATCCTGTTTTACTTATATTCCTGATTTTTAGTGCTTAACTCTTAGTTAATCTTTTACTACTTATTATGCATATTCTGATCATGATACTTAGCCAGTCTTTTCCTACTTGTCATAAATATTTAGTTTAACCTTGTTGTGCATTGTGTACTTTGCTCCTTTCCTGACTGGATCTGTTGATTTAGGCGATGATGAGGACTATGCCCCCCACCTTTATGGTCCCTATGAGGTAGCAGGTGATACAGTTGAGGAGCTTGTTCCTACTCAGGAGATACCTTGAGGAGTAGTAGCCAGTTATCTAGTATACTTTATTTCAGCACAGCCATCGGGTTTGTCCCCGATTTATCTCTGGTTCTGTATTAAACTGTGGATTTGGTTGTCACAATTAAATACTATGAAATCTTAACATTCCTATTTTCCTGTGATTATTCTTGCCTGTTTACTATTGTGGATGAGATAGATTTTATTAATCCCAAAAAAATGATCTAGACAGCGTACTACCGCCGATACTGCGGCGTAGGCTGGACGTACCCACATACTCGTACCCGAATATCCGGGTGCGGGTCGTGACACGTTTTTGTGGTGGCCCATGCAGGTCAACGACTAAATTGTTCGGTTTTAACTCAGGGACCGAACAGGCCTGCAATAAGATAGGATAAGTTTTAGGATCTCATCCACTTGCTTGAATCGTTCTTGACATCTATCTCGGATTCAAATTAATTCCTTGACTTACATCCTGCCTTAATTCCTGTGCGCCTCTTATCATTTATTTTGGATGCAGAGTAAAGGATCTACCAGCAAGCGACGAGGTTCCTACAAGATCACCACGGGATGCTCTACCAGCACCCGAGACGAGACCACCCTTGGTACCACAAGCAGCACTCTCCCAGTGAGCCTAGCAACAGCAGAGGGCACCACCTCAAGGACGCGGACAAGCTTCCGCAAAGACCGTGGAGAACGCGCAGACTCTTGGAACAGCTAATGCGCGTGAGTGATTCGTAGATATTTTTCTAGTATTGTTTAGCTCGTGCCTATTGGTTCGTGACCTCAGCCCCAACCTAGTAATTTTGAACTTGCTAATAACCTGGTATGCTTTTATATTTGATAACTGTAGAGATTGTAGAATCTTTTGTTATTGTGCTTATTGTAGGTTGTTTTGTGAACTTAAATAATTTGTACCTTCTTTCATCATCATCTAGCGTACTTATATTCGTTGCACCTTGACTTGTGCTGCTAGTATAGCCTAGTTTTGCAAGCTTATCCTTTTATCAAGCTTGTTCATGACATATGTATTAGTGGGTCGACACACTAATACAATTGTCTATTCAGAATTAGTGTATTACGGTCTGATCAACCTTAGTGCATTTTGATTCGCCCTTCGCACTACTTTACGTGGATTGAGATATACAGTTGACTAGTATACCTGCCCTAGACATGTCTGAGCATAACTATATTAATACGAGCATGTTGTAAACACCCTAAATTTTTAGATTTTTAAAATCAAATTTTGGAATTAATATGCAATTTTTCAGAAATTTACATAGGCCCTGTAGAGAGTTTGTAATTTTTAATTACCAATAACTAACATTAAACAGAAATGAAAATATGATTTTATGATGTAAAATAGAAAATCGGACTTAGGGTAATTTTCTGGGATTTTATTGGGCCTCAGACCTATTTTTAAAAGCCTAAAAACTAATTTCTAATTAAATTAATTTATTATTATTATTATTATTATTATTATTTACTGTTATTATTAATATTTTTTTATTATATTTTGGTTTTGGGCCAGGCCCGGCCCAGTGGGCCGAGCCCGTTGAACCCAGCCCAGCCCTCTACCAGCCTAGCGGGTCGGGCGGGTCGGCCAGACCCGAACCCGCGCCCGACCCGACCCGCATCTCCCTCACCCTCTCCCCTCCCACGTTCGACCCCACGCCTCCCCGCGGTTTCTGCCGCGTTCTCCGGCGACGTGGCCGGAGAACCGCCTGGCCTCCCCCACGACCCCTCCGACCTCTCCGCCACATCGTCCCCGGCCAGCCCTCCCTCGACCCCTATTTAACCCCCTCTTCTCCGCCTCTCTTCCCCCCAAACCCGAACCCTAACCCTAACCACCCCGACTCCGGCCACCCCCTCACCGGAGCCCGCCGACCAGCGCACCTCAAGCGCCGCCCCGACCCTGCTGCAGCGCCGACCCCGGCTGCCCTTCCTCTTCCTCCTCCTCCCCCAGGCCGAGCCGACCTTCCCCAGGCGGAGAAACCCCCAGGCGGACCCGACGCCGGCCATTCCTAGCTCCCCGACCCCCTCGGCGCCGCCCTAGCCGGTCGACGACCCCCTGCCAGCTCTGTCCTAGGCCGACGATGCCTCGCCAACCGTCCAGCGCTCCTCCAGCACAGCCCCGGACACGCGGACACAGCCCAGCCCTAGGCCGGACACAACCCAGGACACGAACTCGCGTGTCGGACACAGTTCAAAATCCGGTTTTCGGGTCCCCTTCAGGTACTCGTAACTTGCACCTCGGATCTCTGTTTTCGATTCTGTAAATTTCTACGCGAAGCCTGTATGACCCTCTCAGTGCCCGGATAAACCGCTCGGGGCATCGCGTCCTGTGGTGATCGCACACCGCGATCCAAAAACAGGAAAAACCAGACCCTGTTTCACCCCGGAACTGAGTGTGCCCCGCCAAACGGGATAACTTGGTCGCGTGCGGTCTTCACAGATACGTGCGCCTCGTCGATACGGACGTGTGGGACTTCGCGAAAACTGATTCGGGTGTGCGTGCACACCGAAATCAATGCGTATCCGCGGACATCGTCCCGTATCCGCATTTTCTGCAATTCATCCTAACTTCGTGCACACACGTCGGATCGAGACGAAACTTGTGCCATCGGACTCGTAGCGATACGCTGGTCCTGTGGGTCAAGTTTGGTCCGATTCTGAGAACGTTGACGAAATCGCGTGTCGTGAGCCCCATAGGCCCCGCTCGACGGGCGATTTCGTGATCGGCTCATCGGAATTCAAATCTGGAAATTCCGTTGGGTTCGTATCAGCGTTCCTGACCTGTTGACACTAAGTTTGATGAATTTGGAGACCGTTGACCCTGACACATTTTTCGGTGCAAAGCGGACCCACCGATGGACCCCGTTTTGGGCCGAAATTGCCGTTTTTGCCCTTGTCTCCAAATTGGACCCAAGGACAGGTGTTCCTAGCTGTTTGACACCTTCTGAGCGTGATGGTACTATTTATTTCAGCTTTTGGAGACATCTCTGGAAATTTCCGAAACCAGGACCTAAGTGAAATTCAAACCTCAGGCAAGTGCACATTGCCAAACTTGCAGTCATTATCTTCATATTTTCTGTAAAAATACTCTGCTGGATTTCTTGTGCAAATTTATATAAACTGATTTAAACTGCTTAACCTAGGGAACATATGACGTACCTAGTGTCCGATCATAGTCGGGTACCGACACCGTACGCGGTGTTGGGTTCGTCATTTAGAGATGGATTTACGATCCCCTTATTTTGTACTTGATCTATCAAGTACCCTACAACCCAGGACACTTGACACTATCATGGACAGAATCCTCCTGAGATATTCGTGGTGATTCTGTATAGGATACAGGACTTGACAGAGTTATTTTAGTTATAGACAGTATGACTTGTTGCATTAGCTATAATCCCGCTGACATGGACATGAGACGTTATGGTCATGGCTTGCGTGATTACATTGGGTGGGGAGAGACACACAGGCTACAGGCTGTTCTACATATATATCTACTATTATTGTGAGGTTGTAGACTCTCCAGCAGAGCTAGACCCTTTACGTGTTATTACTGCTACCGGCTCCCCGACACAGAGCTTATAGCGGTCTCAGCCTGAGTACTAGTGTTGCTCTCATTTGCATATCACATAGATGGTTACTTAGTTTACCCTGCTGTTCATTTATTTATTGCACTGCTTATTCATTTGGCTTATTTTATTTTGTGCCTTGCTATGTCCACTGAGGACCTGGAATGGATTATGTCCCCAGGTTTAGCTGAGGAGCAGTATCCCGAGGTATACGGGACAGGAGCTGAAGCTATTGCTGGAATAGAACCGAACACTGAAGACGAGGTGACTGCCGAAGACTTCTCCTGAGTGCCTGTTCCAGTACTCAGTATTTATTTCATGTTTATCTCTTGTTCCTGGCCTATAGAGCCAGTTTATTCAGACTTAAGTCGGGTTGTTTCTCCGACTGACTTGCTGTGATTATTGTTGCTACTTATTTCCATTCCATTATGCAGTTATTTCTTTATGGATGAGATTAGTGTGACTTGTTGTAGTAGACCTTATTTACAGCTTAAGTACGCCCTGATGGCTCCATTAAATTGGGTTATCCATCGGTGCGTGCTGCTGGCCATTGCCACGTGTCCAGTCCCTCGACATTTTGGGACTGGGACGTGACACATGTGAAAAGGAATTACCAAGATAGGATTCAATCCACAACTACTTGACAAGTCCCATTTGAATTCTTTAAACGTCTTGATCCCGATACTTCTGTTCTGTCACCTCACCTTTGAACTCTTTATTATTGATCTTCGCCTTCCCTTATTTCGGAAAGACGAAATCTCGTGCTTGGTATAAGTTTGATACATAGAGAATACTAGATATGTCCCATAGGCCGATCACGTACTTGAGGATTATTCTTTCGAAATTAAGGACATATCATATCTGATATGATCGACGTTGAAGTTCGAGGATTGAATGACATGAGTAAACATATTAAGGAATATTTTCTTAAGGTATATAGCTTTTGTGATGGATGGGTAAATTCTAAGTTGGGTAGCAGTGCATTGTCAACTCGAGAGAATTTTCTTTTAAGATTGTGACCGAGTAAGATTAGATTGGGAGAGGTTCAATCCATTCTAATTTTGAAAATTTAGAGGAGTGACTAAGATGATTAATGAATTGATATCGAGGACCCAATAGTTGTACCTTAGGTACATGATTTAAATTTTGAATAATAAAGGTAAAATCATTAATTTGAATCTAGAGGATATATAATTCAGACTTGAACATTGGTGGACTACACTTAAATTATTTTTTCAATTTAATGATTTGAATTAAGAATTAAAATTAGTGGTTGGACTACCTAGTTGGATTATTGAGGATGTGAATGAAATTTAAAAAAAATTGAAGCATGCAATTGTGAATGGAAATACTATTGGACTCAAATCACTTCTAGAGAAAATTATGATAGTTAGAATCGTGAGGCAAATTCATAAGCGTGTGCAAATCTTGAAGATATTATATGGACTTAATTTAATTTGCCTGTGGGTAATTTGAGAAAGTAAGAAGTGATAACCATAGGTTAAATTTTTTGATTGGAACAATAGTCATCAACCTTGAAGTGATTACCGTGGATATGACTAGGATTTAAGTATCGCAAGGAGATTGCGATTGACTTGCCTTATGTACATGAAGGATTATCAGGTTATGGCCTAATTTAAATTTCGATGACGAAATTTTTATAAGTTGGGTAGGTTGTAAACCCCCAAATTTTGCAAGAATTTTAAATTGGGATTTTTCACAATTTTCTGGAATTTTTTGGAAATTTTCTGTAATTAAAATCAGGGTTTTTAATTGTTAAATAATTTTTAATTATTAATAAATAATATTAAAATATTATGATAATAATATTTTTGGGTGTAAAATGGAAAACTGGACTTAGGGTAATTTTTCTGGAATTTATTGGACCCCGAACCTATTTTAAATCACCTAAAAACTATTATTTATTTATTTATTTACTATTATTAATTATTTATTTATTATTACTTATTATTATTATTATTTGTTTTATTTTCGGCCCAACAAAACCCAGCCCACGGCCCAACTCTCAGCCCGGCCCACCCGCTCGGCCCGCCCGCCTTAACGGGTCGGGTCGGGTCCACCCGAACCCGACCGCGACCCGCTAACCCGCCTCCGCTTCTCTCCTCTGCTCCGAGTCTTCCACCGCCTCCGCCGCCTGCGTCGCCCCGCCCGGCCACGCGGCGTCCCGCCCGGCCACGCAGCCGCCTCCTCGCCACGACCCCATCCCCCTCTCCCTCCGCCTAACCCGGCTGCCCCCTCCGCCTGGCCTATAAACTCCCCCCCCCCCCCCGAGCTCTCCGGCCACCTACCCCTCGTCGGAACCCTAAAACTCCGCCACCACAGCCGTCTCCTCCCCTAACCCTCGTCGTGAGTCGCCTCGCCGCCGGCCGCCTTCGCCCCAGCCTCCTTCCTCCTTCTCCTCAGCCGCTCCGACCACCTAGCCCGTCGAGCCCCCTCGCCGGAGACCCGCAGCAGCCTCCCCGCCTCTGCCCGACCTCCCTGGAGCTCCACCGTCCCTGGCCGCCTCCTCCGCTGCCCGCCGTCGCCTCCGCCAGCCCAACCTTCCTCCGGCCAGCCTCCCCTCACCGGAATTCCCAAACCCTAACCCTAAATCTCCCTTTGTGTCGGACACGGCAGTGGACACCGGACACAAGGCTCGACACACGGACACGAAAACCGTAGTTTTCGGAGCCCAGTTCAGGTACGTGTAACTTTCTTCTCGCTACCCCCGTTTTCAATTCCGTAAATTGTATTACGAAGCCTGTATGACCCTCTCGGTGCCCGGACAAACCGCTCAGGGCATCGCGTCCTATGGTGATCGCACACCGCGATCCAAAAACAGGAAAAACAACGACCCGATTCACCCCGGAACTGGGTACGCCCCGCCAAACGGGACGACTTGGTCGCGCGCGGTCTTCACAAATACGTGTGCAGCGTTGATACGGACGTGTGGAATTTTGTAGAAGTCGATTCGGGTGTGCATGCACACCGGGATCAACGCGTATCCGCGGACACCGTCCCGTATCCGCCTTTTCTGAATCAAGCCCTAACTTTATGTACACACGTCGGATCGAAACGAAACTTGCACCATCGGACTCGTAGCGATACGCTGGTCCTATGACCCAAGTTTAGTTCGATTCTGAGAACGTTGACAAAATCGCGTGTCGTGGACCCCACAGGCCCCGCTCGACGGGCGATTTTGCGATCGGCTCATCGGAATCCAATTCTGGAAGTTCCGTTGGTTTCGTATCATCATTCCCGACCTGTTGACACTAAGTTTGGTGAATTTGGAGACCTTTGACCCTGACACATTTTTCGGTGCAAAACGGGCCCACCTGCGGACCCCGTTTTGACCCGAAATTACCGTTTTTGCCCTTGTCTCCAAATTGGACTCAAGGACAGGCGTTTCTAGCTATTTGATATCTTCTGAGCATGATGATAATGTTTATTTCAGCATCTGGACACATTTTTGAAAATTTCTCCGAGACACAAAACTGTAATTGGATCCAAACATCAGGCAAGTACCTGCACTTCAAGTTTAATCTTTATATTGTGAAAATTAATTTCCTTGCTCTACTAGTAACATTGATGTTTACACGTAGTGTTAGAACACTGGATTTTATGTCTTGAATACTGGATTTCATGTCTTGAATACGGGTGTTCATGTCTTGCTTTTCGTGTCGGGTGGGAGAATACTAGGAGGCATGTAGTTTACCCTTCCCC
This sequence comes from Iris macrosiphon, assembly GCA_036927795.1. Classification (NCBI taxonomy): domain Eukaryota; kingdom Viridiplantae; phylum Streptophyta; class Magnoliopsida; order Asparagales; family Iridaceae; genus Iris; species Iris macrosiphon. The sequence goes on along the minus strand of JAYESA010000066.1, from coordinate 14,927 downwards.
CTGTTCCTGTCTAATAGTTGTTGGTACGCGACTGTACCATCAGCCGGATCTTGATTATTCCTGTTTAATAGCCGTCTATGACGGCCGGATTAGCCTTATAAACCCCTACATGCCAACTATGTATTCTAAATACACAAGTTCACGCACAATAGTTTCTTGTCTTGTTGCAGTTCCTATTGTCTTGTTACAGTTACATTTCCTATCTCATTCTATTCCTGTTATACTCATATTCCTGGTTTATAGCAATTAATCCTGTTTTACTTATATTCCTGATTTTTAGTGCTTAACTCTTAGTTAATCTTTTACTACTTATTATGCATATTCTGATCATGATACTTAGCCAGTCTTTTCCTACTTGTCATAAATATTTAGTTTAACCTTGTTGTGCATTGTGTACTTTGCTCCTTTCCTGACTGGATCTGTTGATTTAGGCGATGATGAGGACTATGCCCCCCACCTTTATGGTCCCTATGAGGTAGCAGGTGATACAGTTGAGGAGCTGGTTCCTACTCAGGAGATACCTTGAGGAGTAGTAGCCAGTTATCTAGTATACTTTATTTCAGCACAGCCATCGGGTTTGTCCCCGATTTATCTCTGGTTCTGTATTAAACTGTGGATTTGGTTGTCACAATTAAATACTATGAAATCTTAACATTCCTATTTTCCTGTGATTATTCTTGCCTGTTTACTATTGTGGATGAGATAGATTTTATTAATCCCAAAAAAATGACCTAGACAGCGTACTACCGCCGACACTGCGGCGTAGGCTGGACGTACCCACGTACTCGTGTCCGAATATCCGGGTGCGGGTCGTGACAATATCTTTTCTGGTTTTTTTTTTTTTGTTAATTAACATTGAAATCCTGGATTTTATATCAGTTTAGAGTTTTATGTCCTGGATTTTTATTTTTTATTTTATTTTTTCATTATCTCATTTCCAGCATGTGTTCGTTGTACTCATGATTAGGATATAAAAATAAAAACTAAATAAAAATCCAGGGCCCAAATTTACATGTCATGAGTTAAAATTTAAGCTGGTATAAGATTCAGAATCTAAACATTAATTAATCTATTTTTATATTATGACTTTATTGGGATTCGACTCTACCTTAATAGAAGAAGGTCTTCACGTTCTTTCAAAAATTGGATCATACATGTCGAGATAATTTTGGTCGGATATGTATCTTGAGTCAAAATTGCAGTATATTAATGGTAATTGATAACTCGATAATTCATTATAGGATAAACCAATTGCCAATTTTCTATCTAGGTAGGTAGGTCATGAAACTAATTGATACAAGACGGTTCAAAAGAAAAAGTGATTCATCCTTCACAAGTGTGTGGAGTCGTTTGAACATTCTAAGACATTGGAGTTTATTTGACAACTTAAAAATGTTCGGTTGGAAGATGTTATTTTTTGTTTATAAATGACATAATTTATGGAATATTTTATAAATCTTTTGTATTTGCAAGTTGAGCCATGTAACACCGTTGTTTGTAATAAGATCCATAGCTTGTTTTGTGTCTATCAACTTTTCGGTTTATTATTTGCTGTAAGAATTTTGATTATGAGATATTTTATTGTTCGTGTTTGTTCTTGTCATATATAAGTAAAATTTAAACTTGTACGATATTATTTTCGGTGTCGACTTTTGGTTTTGTGAAATCGAAACGTAGCATAATAACATAATGATATCATTATAATTATTATCCAACAAAGTTATAATCAATTTGACTGACATACTCAGTCTTAGATGTGATCTGGAGATAAAAAAGAATGAACATTAAAGCCAAGCCCTCAAGAATGAAAAGATACCAATGCAAAGTGAAACACAAGGAATTGATAGCATATACTGTAATTTTTGCAACGAAATCTTATTGAATAGAAAAATAGTGGCAAGCTTACCTATGCAGTGACGCACTCGCCCATAATAAAAATAATAACGATATATGTACGTATATATAATAGGAAATTGCAACTGTCCAAATGTTTGTTTTAAGGATCTGAAGTCTAAAATATTCAGAATTAAACAAACTATGTCTGGACTATAAACTGACTATAGTTAGCTGAGTCATCTCTACATTAATTATTATTTCCTGCCTAATGCATCTTTCCTAATCAAGCTTCTTGTTCAAAAGTCTATGAACTTTGAACATCTCCAACCCTATTGTGACTTTAGAAAAAAATTGTTGACATATAGGAATGTCAAAATTTTATTTAAAAATTTATTCTCCAAAGTTATTGTCAAATAAGTTGGGTAATAAAAGTTATATATAGAAGACATTGTAAAATTGGTCGTCCGATTCTAGACAATACACACAATATTTTTACTTTCATATTATCAATTATGAATAAAAAAATATTTTCTAATATTTAGAAAATATAAAGAAGAGAAGTTGTCTTGAAAGTTAAAAAAAAAATACTTTTACATTGGAGAAAACGTTTCTACTATATTGTATTTTGTGAATATAATCTTGATAAAAGACATTGTCATGTGTCTCATGCCACATAGTAATCACAACACATGACAAGACAAAATATGATTGGAGATGCTCTTAGAGATGAGGAGAAAATAAAGTCACATTTATTTTTATTTCATCACGTTAAAAAATATCTATGATATTATTGAAAAATTAGAGAGAGAAATTAAATTATATTAGAATATTTTAAATATGAATTGAATATATTTTAATTAGAATTTGTTATAAATATGTTTTTAGAAATTTGAATATGTACTTTATTAGATAATACTATGTAGTTAGTTTAAAAATAATTTAAATTTTGAATATATTTTAGGATTTGATATATGTTCAGGTGATTTTTTATTTTGAGTAATGATATTCGTACCTCCAAGTGTACCTCAACCATCCATCCTTATGTGGCAGCTGATGTTACATGTTAAATAACATTATGTGGCCTCTAACATCGCAACTGACATGACAAATTTTAACCTAAAAAAATAATTATCCTAAAAATTTAATGCTGATATTAAGGTTAATATTGATATTAATTTTAATTTAATATTAACGTTAAAGTTAATTTTAATTTTAATATTAATTTTAATGTCAATTTTTATTTTAAAATTTGTCATGTTATTTGATTTATTAACTACCACATCAGCTGCCACATAAAAAGAGATTGTTTGGAGAAACACTTTAGAGGGACAAATAGAATTATTTAAAAAATTAATTTCTCAAGTGAGGAAAAACATGTGCGAGTTAAAAAAATTTAAATTTTTATATATTAATAATTAAAAATATACATATAAATTAGACGATTTATTTTTGAACCATTTTTAGTTAAATCATATTATAGTAGAGATATTCTCAAAGTCCTCTAGCTGAATTTTTTAAATGACCGAACACCTGTTAAGTCGAGAATGTACAAAATTTTGAAACCCATATTTAGATGGATGAACTTTTGTAACTCATGGGAACAAAGGGATTGTTGACTGTGAAAGTACTATAAAGAATTATTTTAAATTTGTATGATGATCGACCAATATATATATATATATATATATATATATATATATATATATATATATATATATATATATATATATATATATATATATATATATATAGAGAGAGAGAGAGAGAGAGAGAATAAGGGAGGTGAGATGGCACCTCACTCTAAAAACAAAGGTGGCGGTGACGTGGCACAATCTCAACCACACATTTCATAATTGGCAATTTGCACTTAACCCCCTTCCCTCGTTTGTGTGATTGAGATTGTGCCACGTCACCACCACCTTTGTTTTTAGGATAAGATGTCATCTCACCTCCCTTATTTTTTCTCTCTCTCTCTCTCTCTCTATATATATATATATATATATAAGAGTTATAGTGTTCATTTTTCTATATGAGTTATGTACATGAACCAATAAAAATAGACTTTCACAAACCATGTGCACTAGTACACTCTATTTCTATTGGTCCACGTGTGCATGTCTCATGTAGAAAAATGAACATTATGGCTCATATTTCGTTTACCAATGTATATATATATATATATATATATATATATATATATATATAGAGAGAGAGAGAGAGAGAGAGAGAGTAAAAGGGATATGAGCAATATGCTCATATTCCTACATGAACCATACACATGTGGGCCAATAGGAATGTAATCTCTTATCCCATGTGCACCCATGTGCACCAGTATACTACATTCCTATTGGTCCACGTGTGCATTGGCTCATGTTGACATATATATATATATATATCAAATGACGTCTAATCTATTGGTTAAAACTGATGCATATTATCTAAGAGGTTGTGGATTTGAGCCTCTAGATGTCATTTAATTTTTTTTGTTCGATTCGATGGTGCATGGGATAGGGGACTTTGACGGACCTCTGGAGCCAGGTATATTGATCCATATCTGTCCTTTAATCTCGTAGGGCATTGCTCAGTCGGCCCATTTCCGTGAAGTATTTGTTTTAGTAAATATTCTTAGCTCTATTAAATAAAAGCAGCTAACCACAAAGCAAATGGCCATATATGCATTGTATGCATTAAAAAAAAATTATTAAAAATAAAATATTAATTTATTATAGATATCATTATTCTTCCGATTCAACTATTTTAGTTAAGAAAATTTAGTTATAATTAAATCATATTAGACATCTACTTCGACAATAGCCACTTGATATATATATGTTTTTTTTTTTTGCTAGTGATAAGGGCACTACACATTTTACTTGGGGCTAGTTCATTAAAAATTTACCAAAAATTACAAGTTTGCCATCCTAAAAGTTATTTAGGGCTAGCCCAAATTTTTATCATTGATAATTACAAGTTTGTCACTCCCAAATTCACTCGGGACTGTTATAATCAGGACTGTCAAAATTTTGACAGTCCTACAAATTGTTAGGACTGTCATAATTTTGACAGTCCCACAAACTATGTGGACTGTCAAAATTTTGACAGTCCTAATTTTAACCCACTGAAACTTTTATATAAAACTAGGACTGTTAGGATTTTGACAGTCCCACAAGCTATGAAGACTGTCAAAATTTTGACAGTCCTAATTTTATACAAGACTTTTCAAATCAAGTTAAGTCTATAATAGTGTAGTATCTGAAAAGTAGGAAAAAATCCCATCCAAACAAGGATATAGCTTTGGACGTCACTGTTTGTATGGGAAACCATTAAAATAAGTAAAATCAAGGAAACTATTCTCGTTTTTATGTCCACTCCACTTGAATCCATTACTTTAGTTCCCTAATATATGTTGCTAGGAGATGTGTCACGCCCCAGTCCCAAAATACCGAGGGACTGGAGAAGCGTGGCAATGGCCAGCAGCACGCACCGATGGACAACCCAATTTAATGGATCCATCAGGGCATGCTTAAGCTGCAGTCTAACAGTAATAAGTTACAAGTCTCACGTATTTCTAATCTTATCCACAGAACAAACACAGATTAATTGCCAGAATTAATGCAATGGAAATAAATAAGCAATATTAAATAAGGTTATCTCGGGAGACAAATCCGAGAATTATTCTGTTACATTTAAGGAAACATAGACTGGAAATAAAATACTGAAAAGGAAATACTGTGAATGTGAAGCCGGTGCTCAGGAGAAGTCTTCTGCAACTATCTTGTCCTCGGTTCCGGGTTCTGCTCCAAGGAGTGCTCCTGTACCGTACACCTCGGGGTAGTTCTCTGCGGCTATACCTGGGGACATAGTCCATTCCAGGTCCTCAGGGGACATAACAAGGTACAGAAATAACTCAAGCCAAAATGAATATCAGTGCAGCAAATAGAATAATCAGCAGGGTAAACTAAGTAACCAACTATGTGATATGCAATACGAGAGCAGCACTAGAATTCAGGCTGAAGCCACTACAAGCTCTGTGTCGGGGAGCCGGTAGAGGCAATAACTATGAATTACACTATGATATATACTATGTTTTATATATTATCAGCCTGTAGTCTGTGTGTCTCTCCCCACCCAATGTAATCCCACGTCTCATGTCCACGATGCCTCATGTCCATGTCACGCACGATTATAACTAATGCAGTAAGTCTGATAGCTATGGATCAAATGTCTAAGAATGTAAAGTCTATGTCATAACCATGCATCCTATACAGAATCACCTTGAATGTCTCAGGAAGACTATGTCTCATGAAATAGTGTCAAGTGTCCTGGGTTCTGGTGTACTTGATAGGACAAGTACGAGAATTTTTGGGTCTCGTTATCCATGTCTATGTGACGTTACACAACCCCGCGTACGGAGTTGGCACCCGACTATGATCGGACACTAAGCACGTCACTCGTTTCCTAAGTTAAGCAGTTAAAACAAGTTTATATTTAATTTCACAAGAAATCCATTAAGATACTATGTCAAGAATTACTGAGATTTGGCAAGCTTTACTTGCCCACTATTGCATAATTAAGTCCAGAAAATAACTAGCAAGCTGCAGGGTTTGGCAAGGTACACTTGCCTGTGGTTCCGGTTCCAGTTGCGGTTCTGACTTCAGCTGGATTTGCAGGCGGTACTCCGGTTGCTGAAATAAATATTACCATCAGATCCAGAAAATATCAATCAGCTAGAAACGCCTGTCCTTGGGTCCAATTTGGAGATAAGGACAAAAACGGTAATTTTGGGCCAAAACGGGGTCCACCGGTGGGCCCGCTTTGCACCGAAAAATGCGTCAGGGTTAACGGTCTCCAAATTTACCAAACTTAGTGTCAACAGGTCAGGAACGCTGATACGAACCCAATGGAACTTTCAGAATTGGATTCCGATGAGCCGAACACAAAATCGCCCGTCGAGCCCAATGGGGCCCACGACACGCGATTTCGTCAACGTTCTCAGAATCGAACCAAACTTGACCCACAGGACCAGCGTATCGCTACGAGTCCGATGGCACAAGTTTTGTCTCGATCCGACGTGTGCACACAAAGTTAGGGCGCATTCCAGAAAGTACGGATACGGGGCGATGTCCGCGGATACGCGTTGATTCCGGTGTGCACGCACACCCGAATTAGCTTCCGTGAAATCCCACACGTCCGTATCGACGATGCGCACGTATCTGTGAAGACCGCGCGTGACCAAGTCGTCCCGTTTGGCGGGGCATACTCAGTTCCGGGGTAAAACAGGGTCTAGTTTTTCCTGTTTTTGGATCGCGGTGTGTGATCACCACAGGACGCGATGCCCCGAGCGGTTTATCCGGGCACCGAGAGGGTCATACAGGCTTCGTAACGCAATTTACGGAATCGAAAACGGAGCTACGAGCAAAAAGTTACGCGTACCTGAACCCCGCTGAAAAATTGGGGTTTCGCCGTGTCCGACTTGACACGGACACTGTGTCCTGTGTCCGTGTCCGACACTGGAAACAGAAATTAGGGTTAGGGTTAGGGCTCAGGCGGCCACGCGGCGGAGGGCGGCGGCTGGACTGCGACGGAGGGGCCGGGGGCAGTGCGGCGGCGCACTGGGGACTCGTCGGCGGCGGAGACGAGCGGCCGGAGGCGGCGCGGGCGGAGGAAAAAGGAGGAGGAGGAGGAGGCGCTGGAGTCGGGGAGGGGAGGCGCTGGAGGCGATGGCGACGGCGGGCAGCGGCGCTGCAGGCGGTGGCTACCGGCGGGGCGGTGGCGGAGAGGAGACGGTGGTGGAGGGGTTCGACGGTGGGGGATCGAAGGCGGAGGAGAACAGGGTTTATATAGGGCTGGGGAGGGCCGATCAAGGCGGAGGGGAGGCCGGGTGAGGCGGTGACGTGGGTGGCGTCGTGGGCGAGGTGGCCGGAGGACGCGGCGGGCGGCCCGGGCGGAGCGGCGCCGGACTCGGGCTCAGGGAGAGGGTCGTGCGGGTAGGGAAGTCGGGTCGGGTCGGGTTCGGGCGGGCGGATCCGACCCGACCCGCTAGGCAGGGCCGGATTGGGGCTGGGCCGGGCCGGCCCAATGGGCCGCGGGCCGGTTCGTGGGCCGGTTTAATTTTTTTAAAAATAATAATAATAATAATAATAATAATACTAATACTAATAATATCCAGTAATTATTTAATAAATAATTAAATAATTAAATAAATAAATTTAGGTGTTTTAAAAATAGGTCCGAGGCCCGATAAATTCCAGAAAAATTGTCCTAAGTCCAGTTTTTTATTTTACAACCAAAAATATTATTTCCATAATTTTTTAATATTGTTTAATATCAATTAAAAATCATTTAAAAATTAAAACCCTGTTTTTAAATTACAGAAAATTTCCAGAAAATTTTAGAAAATTGTGAAAAATCCAGTTTTTAAAATTTTTAAAATTCAGGGGGTTTACAAGATGAATACGACACAATGTCGACAGAGCGACAGCACATAACTGGTAGGACTGTCAAAATTTTGACAGTCCTAAAAATTAACATATATGTCAAATTTTGACAGTCCTTCCATTTTTTTTTCTTCTTTTTTGGTTTTCTGTGTGCTGTAATTTTTTTTTGTCATTGTGCTATTATTCATGTCCTCCACGACGCTGGAGTGGAGGACCTGGTGGTAGCGACGAAGGAAGGAGGGGAGGGAGGAGCGGCGGACGCCGATGTAGTCAAGCATCGAAAGTGAGTATGAGACGGAGGAGCAGGAGGAGAAGGAGACGGCGGGAGGCGGGGGGGTGGAGGCAAATGCGGCGACGGCGACGGCGACGGGAGCCGGTGAAGGGAGGCTGCGGTGGAGGACAGGGGAGGAGGCGGAGGAGGAGGGCTCCGACAAGAAAAGGAGGAGGGAGGAAAACTCCAGTGGAGATTAGAGGAATTTGGACTAGTATGAGTAAACTTTTGGGCTAGTGTGAGTAAACTTTGTTCATTAATGGGCTAACCCCAATCCTGGGTTAGCCCTAAGTAAAGTATGTAGTGCCCTTATCAAAAACCTTTTTTTTTCATGCGCCGGACGCGTGGGCCTTCGTCCGCTCGCCTCCTGTTTGGTTTGTCTTCCTCTCATCTTTCCCTTTTACTTGTCGTTTCTTTCTCCGTTCCTCCTCCGTGGCCTTTGCGAAGGTGGTGGCCGGCTCGCCTCCTACGGCAGCTACTACCCTCCCCCCTCCCCCTCCCCCCTCCCTGCATGCCCTGGGCCGCATCCCATTTTCTAGTTCCAAGGGTCTCCTGCCATTGCCTTCTCGATGGAGGAGGTTGCTCAGTTGGTCATCCCGTATCGCTTTGCATTGATTGGGAAGTTTTTCCATGCTCGGCCGTCGGTTGACCTTGTCCGCAGCGAGCTGGGGTCTCCTTCCTTCTAGGGTCCGGTGTCGGTCGAGGTTTTGGACTCGCGTCACCTCCTTATTAGACCATCTCTTGAGGTCGACTACCTGCGTTTGCGTCTGAAGGATGTTTGGTACGTGGCTAGTGCTCCTATGAGGCTATTTCGCTGGACCCCTGATTTTTCACTGGTTAGGGAATCCCCCTCTTGTTGTGGTGTGGATCGGCCTGCCGGACGTCCCTCCTCACCTCTCCCATAAAGGTTTTATTTTTTATATGGTTCGCTGCATCGATTCCTCCCCGCTGATGATAGACAGGGCTTGTTGAAATGGACATTCGAAAAGCAGGAGAGAATCGAATCATATTAGTTCTCCTTCAAGGTTGCAATTACTGGCAAGAAATCGAATACGAGAGCAAACCAAAGTATTGTACTAGCTGCTTTCACCAAGGTCATTCGTTATCAGTTTGCAAAAACGAAGAGTTGAACAGAATACGAAAGGGAAGGAGGTGGCTACAATGTAGAAGGAAGGAAGGAAGAAAAAAGATGAGGCCTCATCCTCGGAGGTCGCGAACACTCTTTCATCTACCGAGGTGCAGCTCGAGAGAAGTCCTAGGCAGGTTCCCATCTCTGTCGAAAGCAATATTGTAGAGGCGGATAGGCTGGTTATAGAGGGTGTGTTTGAACCTGTAGTTGATATCGATGGTGAGGCACAAAGTCCCAAAAAAGAGCAGGAGGTTGGCAATGCGTGCTGCGAGGAAGGTATTATCAAAAATTTCCAGGAAGGATGTCTGGTACCATTCATAGTCAGGGAGGAAGTTATGATAGCAGAGGTTGATGGCCAAAATGCTCCAGGTTGTTCTATAGTTCCAGGTTCAGATTCCACTGACATAGCTTCAGAAGTTAATATAGAAACAATCTTGGCCAACTCTTAGGCAGCGCTGGAAGGCCTGGATGATGATGACCCATTTATGTAGGGTGCTCTGGGAGGGCATGAAATTAGTGAAGAACCTCCCTTCAGGCACATCCAAAAGAAGGCTCCGCAGGGTACTCTCCTAAAGAACATCAATATCTCATCGTCCGCGTTCCCCTCCTTAACAAATCATCATGTTAAGATTCATGATTTGGAACATTAGAGACATAGCTGGTAAACAGTCTATTAATAGGTTGAAGGTTTTGAAAATGATGCATAAAGTGTCGATCCTTGCTATTATAGAACCTAAAGTTTCTAACGAACAGATCGAGAACTATAGAATAAAGATGGGTTTTACGAAAGCCTTGTCCAGCTGCAAAGATACTTAGATATTCTTCGGTAAAGACGTTTCCTTTCAGGCAATTGCGGATGGCGAACAGACTTTGTCGGTCGAGGTGGGCCATCCTCTTATGCCTAAGAAGTTTATTTTGTCGATAGTACATGGTGGTCCTACTACTAAACACCGTCGAGAGAGATGGGACTCCCTCCTTCAAAACATAAGTGACTTTCAAGACTCTCCTTGGATGGTCGGAGGGGACTTCAACGCGATCACTCATCTGGACGAGAGATCAGGGGGGAACACTGCAAGTGCGAGCTCCATTTTTGAGTTTAATCATTTCATTTTGAAGCGCACTTGATCCACACTTCTTTCTCAGAGAACAGATTCACCTGGTCGAACATGCAAGGGGGGAGGCAGAATCAACTCTCTCGCCTGGATAGAATTTTGACAAATCAACTGTAATGCCCCACTCCGAACGGTTACTTATGGAACACTAAGCTGCTTCGACTCGGTTGAGAATCGAGTCTCGGAAAAACCTTACCGCCAAATCAACACGGACGAAGTGCAATGAACCCTTCGAATTAATCGAACGGCTTCTATTGAAATAAGTCCAAGAGTTTTCGTTGGTTGCTTTGCTTCTTGGTTTTGTGTTGTTTTGTGTTTTGAGTTGCTTTAAATGACTTGGTTTCCATGATTTCGCCTTCTCGCTTGCGCGTTCTTTTCGAATCGTAAGGGAAAGAGATCGAAGTATGCTAACCAAGTATTGTTGTATTTTCAGGACGCATAACCAAAGAGTGAACGTCGCTTAAGGCTTCCCCATCCTCTCGTTCGATTCATTCGGTGAGTGGCTTAGGCCCTTCGATGAATCTTTCAGTTCACATGCCTAATAAAAGGAATCTCTAGTTCACTAATGTTGCCTCACTAAAAAGACAAGCTAAAGAAATGAACTGCATGCTTAAAGTATTAGAATTATACTTTTGCTATCAAATTATGTTGCATGTTCTTAGTCCCTTTGCTGCACGACCCGATTTATGACAAGTCCCTATGTTTCGAATGTGTTATGTGGGAAAAGAATAAGAGATGGAAATTGTGTGTTCGTTTCTTCGAACTGTGCATTGTAGTGTTATATCTGTTAGATATTTCATGTCATGTATTGGTCTCGGACAACTTGTGCACAAGGTCTCGTCTCTCGAACGGTTCCTGGGGCACTGGGAATCGCTCGGTCCGGAAGAGATTTTTGGATCGCCCTGAGGTATACGGCTCGTAAGGGGGTCTAGTGGGGCGATATGTCTATTAGTGTTGTGCGGAGTCCATGATGTCACAGCTGCTAGTACTCGTGTGTGTTGGTGGAGAGCTGGACCTTGAGTCACAACTGCCGACCCAGGCGCGTGCTAGTGAAGAGCTGAACCTTGGGTCCCCGCTGCTAATCATGGGCTACCCATGGACCATCACATAGTTAGGGAGCATGCTAGGTTTACCTTCTTGCTTACCTAACACTTGATGCCTATGTTCATTCATAAGTTATTCATATGCAAATTGTGGCTAACTTGTGTGTCTGCTGCAGGGATAACCGCTCGGCTGTGGGTAAGAATTATCATATGCATATGCTATATATCGTCTATGTTTCCTTGCATGAATTGTTAAAAAAAAACTAGACAACCAGAAAGATCACCTAATAATGTTAGCTTCATATGCTTACTTAGTGTGGATTTCTAAGGTGAGTTTGGCCACGGTCGCTCACCAGTACATGTGGTAGTACTGGCCCACGTTTGTGGGCAAATAACCAGGTACTGGAAGCGAGAGTTTGGCAAGCATCTTGAATCTGAATCAACGTGTACGCACTCTTCCTTAGGACTGTGTTTGTGCTGCTTCATCCGCTGCTTACCTCTCCAGTGGGTTACTCCTCTTCTGCTAGATGTTTTGCTATTTTGGTCCTACTACAAGGACATAATATAATGGGCGTTGTGGCTAATTTTGGGAATGTAAAAAGAGTTGTAAGCCTTCTAAGGCATATTTTGTAACTCAGCCAAGCAAGCACTTTGTAATCCAAATCTTCGGTATTCAATAAAAAGAAAGTATTTTGTCTGCCTACCAAATGTGTTCAACTTTGGTTCTCTGCATTTACTCTGTGCCTATATATGTATATTTTCGTCTAACTTGTGTCTTGTGCAGGTACGTGCCTGGTGCAAGCGCAACTTAGGCTTGCACGACATCGCGCCTAAGTGAGGACGAATGGTTTCGTAGGGACAAGTGAGGACGATCGGCCCCTACGGGATCGGGGCGAGACAGGTTGTATCAGAGCATGGTTTTACGCCCTTGGCCTCTTCAAATATCATTTTCGAAAATGATATAGTTTTTAAGCGATTTCAAAAGTCCCGAATTTCGAAAATATATTTCAAATCTATAAGAAGTAAATCGAGAGTATGAAAGGTCCCTAAGAGTATAAAAATCCAATGTCCCATACAATAAGTCCATAATATGTTATGAGACTAATGTAAGCTACTCTCTTTTGCAGCAAAGATAAAAAAAATAGGTGCTAGTAATCCTGAGACATCGCGCGCAACAAGCGTGAGCGATGATCAGATTGATAGGCTAATTGCAATATTTCAGAATCAGAATGATTGTCATGCTGCGCAACAAAAATGATTTGAGTCTCAGCAGCAACGAACAGATGCTAGAGCCTTAGCACAACAGCAGCAGCTTGAGTCCCTGACTCAGATTGTGTTACGACCCGCACCCGGTGTAGGGATGCAAGTCGGGAACAACGCCCAGCCTACGCCGCAGCATCGGCGGTAGAACGCTGTCTTAGTCAACTATACTATCTAATTATCTCACTATAAAGCATAAACCTCCAATAATATCTCAACTCCAAGAAGAGAGTAATCAACTTAATTCAACACAATACTCAATCACATTTCTATGGCACGAGAAGATATCACAGAAGTCTAATATAACTAATCAGTTAAAAATATAACAACAAATAGAAATAATATCCAAACACAAATATATGCCGGAAATAAATCCGGTACCAAAATGCTAAAGAGAACTAACTATGCTAACTAGTGAATCCGGCTATATCTCTCAACAGTCACTCCAGAACTAGTGGGTCCAAGTCTGCACCATCAATAGGCTGAGGTCCGTAGTATGTCGGACATCAATCTCCCGGATCCTCTGAAAAATGTTTTCCAGTCAGGAATGGAGCGAAGTACAACCCAATAGCAGTTTTAATTAATTGACAAAAACTATAAAGCAGTAGAATAGAAGATGCTATCTACGATGAGGATATAACTGATAATCAAGAACAATGAGAGAATAGGCAATACTAACAACAGAATATAATCAATGACCCGGAACTCATAGCTTAGATGTTTAGCTTCTTTGTACTGGATTTGTCTCCAGCTTATCTTTTAGTATTTCTTTAACTCATTGATGTTATTATTGACTCATGAGTTGTATTGTGACTATTCTATTCTTTTATCATATTAGTGCGTATTTTCATCTTAGATCTATGATTGAGTATATTGATATTGTTAGTGGCATATTATATTGATTAGACAGATTACTAAACAGCGTTATACCGTCGATGCTGCAGCGTAGGCTGGACGTTGTTTCCGACTTGCATCCCTACACCGGGTGTGGGTCATGACAGAACTGCTTTTCCTTATCTCGTGTTTATTTTAACCTAGTGTCACTAAGGATAGGGTTATGTTGTTATCCTAATGGCACGAAAATCTATGGTTTGACTCGTCTAGCCGTAGTTCGCTGAGAACTATGGTGGTTTGATCCTATTTTCTTTTCGGCAGTTTACGCACAAGTAGTAGCTCTCATATACGTACCATGTTTAGGATAGTTTCAATCTTTGTATGATACCATCTTGCTTAGTTTCTATGATACTGTTTATATAATATACATGTGACATATTTTTATGTATCTTGTTACGTCCCTCTGAGGACCTAGTCCCTTTCCAGGTATATTCGATCAGGACTATCCGAAGGAGTACGAGTGCTATTTTATTCTCTTTCAAGAAGGTTTTTCCTTCGAGTCTCTCTGGTCATCAGATGATGTATTTACTATATTTTTTTTCATATTCGTTTGGTAGTGGATTTGTCTCCACCCAAATATTAGTTCTTCTCGACTATTTCATACTTGGTTCTTTATCATATTTGGTTATTTATTTCCATATTTGGTTTTGTGGATGAGATTAGTATTGCATGTGAATTGTGACATTATATACCACTTGTGAATTATTATTCATAATACATCATACATATGTATTATGGTTTCTATATATTGGAGTTACCATAAACATATGGCTGACATGCTTAAGTATTTCTAGTCCTACGTATTTTGGGAGTGGGGCGTGACAGACATTCTCGATAGGTAGACGATGTGGCATATCGTCTTGCCCTTTTTACCTTCGCTGCGTGAGGTACATGATATATTTCATGTATCTCAGTTGCGTAGATATGTCCCAAATTTGAGTCATA